>ML103385.1:0-29444 GCA_003697995.1 Taxidea taxus jeffersonii
TGGATGCCCACCTTGTTAATGTCCTTCTGCACAACAATATGTTAGCCACAAAGACCTTAGGCAAGTGGACCAACTCATTTGGTGGTGTGGAGACCACCTTTGGGTTAGCCAGGGTGGATAAAGTTTTAAAGCATTTGCAATCAATTTTATACGAAAGGAGACGGGCATGGGAAGGCATCATTTACCCACGGTCTTCTATTTAGTGGTGAATCTGGAGAGATAATTCTGATGCTGTAAACCTTTAAAAATTGGGATGAAGTCAGTTGAGTAATGAAATGCACAGGGATGTGACTTGATTTCGTGTCTTCCGTGAGGGACACTGAGTGAGCAGGACACTCAGCAAATGCAAAGTAGTGCTAATAGGTCTGGGAAAGTTGTGAGTACATGGTTCCGAGGTTTCCTATGACCTATATATTGCCTTGATAGATGATCTCAGATTCAAACAGACTGGAGGCAGGCCTAACTTAATAAAAGCATGGGTGTAAAATTCTTTTTTTTTTTTTTTTTTAAGATTTTATTTATTTATTTGACAAAGATCTCTAGTAGGTGGAGAGGCAGGCAGAGAGAGAGAGAGGAGGAAGCAGGCTCCCCACTGAGCAGAGAGCCCGATTTGGGGCTTGATCCCAGGACCCTGGCATCATGACTGAGGGGAAGGCAGAGGCTTTAACCCACTGAGCCACCCAGGTGCCCCTGAGCATAAAATTCTTAACACCAGGCCTGGTATATAATAAACATTCAGCCAGTACTATTATTCTTTTCCACTATAGCTTTCAGTTTGTCTCTCAGTCCAAGTCTTGGATTGCAAATGTACATGTTTTCAGGGCCAAGGAGGCAGGAGCAATAAGTTAAGCCAGATAGCTAGTGATGAAAAGGAGGAGGGACTGTGGTCAAAGGCAGAAGGACTTCAAGTGTTTTTGTTAAGAGGGCCAGCCACAGTTCAATGGCGGTAGCTTCTATAGCACTTCAGTTGGAAATGCCCAGTAGTACCAGATATTTCTGTTTTTCTAAAGAAGTCAAAAATCTTAAATTCTTGAAAAACAGTAATTGTTTAATAGTATCAACTATTATAGATAGCACTCAGATTTTTTTTTTAAAGATTTTATTTATTTATTTGACAGAGATTACAAGTAGACAGAGAGGCAGGCAGAGAGAGGAAGGGAAGCAGGCTGCCCGCTGAGCAGAGAGCCCGATGTGGGGCTCGATGTGGGGCTCGATCCCAGGACCCTGGAATCACGACCTGAGCTGAAGGCAGAGGTTTTAACCCACTGAGCCACCCAGGCGCCCCATAGCACTCAGATTTTACCAATTGGTCATTTTCTTTAAAAAACTGTTCATTCAGGGGTGCCTGAGTGGCGCAGTGGGTTAAAGCCTCTGGCCTTCGGCTCAGGTCATGATCCCAAGGTCTTGGGATTGGGCCACATTGGGCTCTCTGCTCAGCAGGGAGCCTGCTTCCTCCTCTCTGTCTCTGCCTGCCTCTCTGCCTACTTGTGATCTCTGCCAAATGAATAAAAAAATAATAATAATATAAAAAACTGTTCATTCAAATCACAATTCCACATAAAGTCCCTTGTACTAATGTTCTTTTAAGTTTTATTTCATCATAGGTTTTTGTCTGTCTCTTTTATCCTTGCTATCACTATAAAAAATTGGTGGAGGAAACTGACCCATAGAGTTACGCAGAATCTGAAATTTGATGATTGCATCTTTTATATAAAGTTTTCCAGATTTAAAATGTTGAACTAGCTGAGCAAAACGTACTGTGACTTTGGGTCTGATTCAGCCTGAAGGCCCCCACTTTGCAACTTCTGTGATCAGTTTATGTGTAAAAGGAGGAAAAAAGCACCAGGAATGGAGTCAGAAAAACATCACATTTGTTTTACTATTTAGGGACAGTGTTTCCTTCTCTCTCTTTCTCACACATGCACACAGTGGAATGTATCCATTTTTCCCCTATCCTTTCCCCATTTCAAATAATATTTTGGACTTACTGGGTTAAATTTGTGCTCGCTGAGGCGGTGGGCTCAGACACATGGCCGTACATATAACAGGCTCAAGTTGAGCCTTTCCCTCAATACCACATCCAAGTTATATCTGTTTGAGGGGCTTTATCACAGGGTTTCTAGTTCTTTCTTTATGGGAAAGGAGTTTGTACAAAGACTAAGTTAACCAGTGGTAATGGGTGTTTACACCCTAGAGTGGTGCAGCTCTTATGGGTCTGGATGATGCTGGTCATCCAGAAGAGATTCTTAAGACCATCCCAAGTACAAAAAACATAATGTGTCTTTTTGTTTCAGTAATAAAAAATAGAATTTTCATCTAGCTTAAGAGTATATATATGTTAGGAAAAACATTGTGTATAAAAGTGTCTGTAGGAATTTAGGCTAAAATGTTAACCATTAACATCCCTGAGGAATTTTCATAATCTGTAATAGCTTAAATCTCAATTGATCAGGAAAATTTACTGATTCAGTAAGCATTTAATGTGTTTAACTCTTGACTAAGCATATACTAAATATTAAACAGTGAAAACTTGTAAGGAATTTGATGCAGTTTTATTTTCTTCCTTTTTTTCCCCCCTCCGTCTACTAGCTGGATATGAACCTGAATGAGGAGAAACAGCAGCCTTTGAGGGAGAAGGACATAATCATCAAGAGGGAGATGGTGTCCCAATACTTGCACACGTCTAAGGCTGTGAGTCCTGGGGCAGGTACCCATGCCATGGGAGACTCTGCCCTTATCTTGGACCTGTTTGTTTTACCAGTGTTATAGAACATTTTATGTCTACATTAGTCTTATTTTATTCTGTCGTATACTCGTGTTTTACTGTCATTCAAGCTACTGTTATTAAGATACTTTTTGCCTCATTCAGTCTTCATGAAGTGTGTATGAGGAATGAGATGGGAAATTCTGAGTCCCACAGAGTTTGGTGCTGTGTATAATGTGTGTCTGGCTTGATATTCAAAAGGTAATGACTAATGCTAGTCCAGTTTATGACTGTGTCCAGTATTGACTGATCTCCCCATATACTCCTGTCTAGGGCATGAGCCAGAAGGAGAGCTCTAGGTCTGCTATGATGTACATTCAGGAGTTGAGGTCAGGCTTGAGGGATATGCCTCTGCTCACCTGCCTGGAATCCCTTCGTGTCTCCCTCAACAACAACCCTGTCAGGTGAGGATTCTGAGGTGGTAACAAGAGTGAGAGCCCAAGGTTAGGATTTATTGGTGGGTATTGAAGATCAGAGGAGCAAGGATGTTTTGAGAGTTCTGGTTTGGGGGTAAAGAGTTGCTAGGGTGGAATTTGTTTGGGTGGATAAATATTGATTTAATATTGCATTGTCTCTGTTGATTCCTTACAGCTGGGTGCAAACATTTGGTGCTGAGGGCCTGGCTTCTTTATTGGATATCCTTAAACGACTCCATGATGAGAAAGAGGAGACTCCTGGGTGAGGAATTCCAACTCCTGACATCTTTTCTGTGGAGGGTAGTAGGGGACTTGGCTATTTGCTCTATAGGAGAAAATGGCACTAAAATGAGAAATTGTAGACTAGGAGAATATGCTGTTAGTTGCAAAGAGGGTTTGTCTTTGGGCAAACTAGAGGATGAGTGATGATTACAGATATAGCAAAGGGAAGAGGAACACAGTGGATAACGTAGACTGTGGACCACATAAGATTGTGGGTCTGCCAGCATAGGTTCTTACCCAATCTGGAAGTGGGGTCAGCATTCATTCAGAGCTCCCTTGGGACCCATTCTGGGTTATATCCCATTCAAAAGTCTTAAAATATGCTTGATAAATTTGGGACTAATTTTCTGACAGTCTTCAGGGTTGGAATAGTTCTTAGGATATCTTGGACTGTCTTAGGCTACCTTGAAGTCAGCCTGACCCATAGTAACTTCTCTCCTTCTTATGATCTTTCCAAAACCAAACATAGGGCCCCTACCTCCTGAATGGACAGGCTTGAGGCCTTTGACTTAGTGAGGCAGGCAGTAATAGATTCTCCTGATAAAATTTAGCACTTAGAAACCTCTAGGGAGTTAAACAAAAGATTTTAATGTACTAAATTTTTGGATCATGAGAAGATTAACCAGAGGTCTGATGGTGGCAGTTCCTCTCAACTACCTGTTTTTGTCAGTGTTTCAGGGCAAATTGCTATGTCCTAGAATTTACTCAGCTACTAGTTGGGGATGTTCCAAAGACCTGTGTGTACAAGACTGAAAAGTCAAATGGGAGAGGGGTAAACAATAAAGGGAACTCATGAAGTATGTCTTCCACACACAGAAGCTACGATAGCCGTAACAAGCATGAAATCATCCGTTGCCTGAAAGCGTTTATGAACAACAAGGTGAGATTTTTCCCATTCTCACTCCAACAGTTATCATGACCCCTGTTCTTTGTTTTCTATTGGTAAACTCTAAAAAGAACCTTGGAATATAAAGTTCAAGACTGTTAGCTTTCCCTTTTAGTATTGCAACTTTTTGATGGCCACATATGTTTGTTTCTGTGGACCTTTTTTTCCCAGTTCTGATGTCTGTTTCAGAAGGTGGGCTCACTTTCTTTCCTCTTTTTATACTTTACTAATAAAAGTAATAATTTACTTTTATACTTTACTAATTCTTGAATTTGCTAATCTGTATTTATTATTTTTTGGAAGATTTATTTTATTTTCTGCTTGTTTGTTTTCCGTATTGTTCCTACTGTAGAATCAATCTACCTACCCTCCCTCCCTCCCTGCTTCTTTTCTTTCATTTGTTCTTTCCTTCCTTCCTACCTTCCTTTCTTTCTCCCATTTAAACTCTGGGATCTCATAGTTATTTGCTCCAGAGTGCAGATCTGTCTTCCTCATTATTTAATTTTGTTAAATTTACTTAACCCCATTGGATGTGAGAGGCATTTAAAAGAAATATAAGAATCAAAGGGTTTTTTTTTCTGAAGGCCTGAAATTGTGTTGTATCTAATATAAAATTGTATTGCTTCTCGGCCTTTTGGCTAAGTTCAAGTGTAGTATCTAATATAAAATTGTGTTGTATTTATACTCATCCCTATTTAGCTTGCTGGGAAGAGATCTCCTCCTGTATTAGTTTGCTGTGGCTGTTATAACAAAGCACTACCAACTTTATTGTCTCACAATAAACAATAAACAGAACTTTATTGTCTCACAGTTCTTGGAGGCCCTAAATCCAAGTATTTAGGTATTTGATAGTATTGAGCCCTTCCGAAGGCTGTGAGGGAGAGTATATGTTCCATGCCTCTCTTCTGGCTTCTGGTAGCTTGCTGTCAGTCTTTGGCATTCCATGGCTTTTAGATGTCTCATCCCACGGTCCGCCTTTGTGTTCACAAGGTGGTGGTCTACTGTGCATGTCTTTATTGACATGTTTCCTTGTTATGGGGACCACAGTCATATTGGATTAAGGGTCCACCCTACTCTAGTATGACCTTGTTGTAACTTACCTAATCACATCTGCCAATGACCCTATTTCCAAATAAGGTCATATTCTGAGGTATTGGGGCTTAGGACTTCAACATAAGAATTTAGGGGGGACATCATTCAACCCATAACCACCCCTAGCTTAGTCCTTGGTTAAATACTGTCATCATTAAGCCTCCCTTCTCTATTCTTATCCTTCCAGTTTGGAATCAAGACCATGCTGGAAACAGAGGAAGGAATCCTGCTGCTGGTCAGAGCCATGGATCCAGCTGTTCCCAACATGATGATTGATGCAGCTAAGCTGCTCTCTGCTCTTTGTATCTTACCACAGCCAGAGGACATGTATGTAACTGGGTTATAGCTCTTCTCTATTCTCTCTCTGTCTCTCTCCCTCTCTCCCTTTTTTTTTTTTTTTTAAGATTTTATTTATTTATTTGACAGAGAAATAGCAGGAGAGAGAACACAAGCAAGGGGAGAGAACACAAGCAAGGAGAGTGGGAGAGGGAGAAGCAGGCTTCCCACTGAGTTGGGAGCCTGATGTGGGTCTCCATCCCAGGACCCTGGGATCATGACCTGAGCTGAAGGCAGATGCTTAATGACTGAGCCACCCAGGGGGCTCCACCAGGCCCCCTCCATTCTCTTTGCGACCACCTTCCCTAGTCTAGAGGAAAATTGAGTTGATTGGGTGTCCACTTTATCTTAAATACTAGGTAAGACCAAGGTGTGAACACTGAATTGTAATGTTTAAGAAGGACTGTGAGGTATTTGGCGCTGGCCTCAGCATACTGGTGATTATGGGAGGGGTGATCTGCAAGGTTATTGTCTCTGTCGCCTAGGGCAAGGGTTGCGTTTACTTTGTTTTTTTAATTCAGAAGTAACACAACTTTATTTTTTAAATTCAAACAGAAAAGACACATAAAGTAAAATTTAACAGGCTCATCCCTTCAGTAAATCCTTTTCTGCAGAGGCAACCAGTGTTAATGCCTTGGGTACAGTCTTACAGATTTTTTTTCCCTAGCACAAATAAATTGTATTTCTTGGATTCCAAGATATTTTCTGTCACTTCAAAAGATGGAATGTTAGAATTAAGGAACGATGGCTTATGCCTATAAAACAAATCACATGCAAAGAATAGATTTTTATTGCTGTGGAACAGTTTGATTTAATAAAAACTAAATCATACCAATCATTTCTTTTCACCTTTTTTGTTGTAGTTGTTGTTGTTAATTTAACAGTTGATCTTAAACATCTTTCTATCGGTACTTAAAGATCTACCTTAACTTTGCTGGCTGTTTAGCATTCCATAGTATGTATGTCCCATAATTTATTTAACAGTTTTCCTGTTGCTAGACATTTTAGGTGGCAATTTTTTTTTTCTTAGCAGCTTCTGGCCCTTGCTGTAGGTGATAAGAAGTTTTACTGTTACAAATGATGCCATAATGAACATCTTTGTACATACATCGTTTCACATTTACACATTTATGTCGGATAGGTTTCTAGAAGTATGCCAAATGTTATGTGCACTGAAAACTGATACTCTTATCTACCCTTCCAAAAGTTATACCAGTTTATACTCCATAGAACAGGTGTTCTAATTTGGTATCCATAGATAAGAGTCTAGGAATGGGTTTTAGGGAATACATTTTTCTGAGGAGATTGTCCTTAGCTTTCTCCCGATTCTGACCCCTGTCCTAGGTGATGAGGGGAATAATGGAAGTCTGGACAGTTGATAACATTCTATTTTCTAACTGATCTGTGCCCCTGTATAATTTACTTGTTATGCCTGTCTGTGCCAGGGCACTTAGACATTTCTCTCCCTTTCCTTTCTCCTGGGCAGGAATGAAAGGGTTTTGACAGCGATGACAGAAAGAGCTGAGATGGATGAGGTGGAACGCTTCCAGCCATTGTTGGATGGATTAAAAAGTGGGACCTCCATTGCACTCAAGGCAAGTAAATCCTCCAAAATTGTTTCCAAGAATAGAACTCAAGATGGAAGGACTTAGGTTCATTTGACCTTTTAATAGAACACATGGGATGGTTCCCAGCTACAGGCATACTTTGGAGATACTGCAGGTTTGCTTCCAGAACATTAAAACCAGTATCTCAGTAAAGTGAGTTAAATGAATTTAGGGGTTTCCTAATTTCATGCATGTAAAAGTTATGTTTACTTTATACCGTGGTTTATTAAGTGTAAATAACATTATGTCTACAACAATGTAGCCACCTTAATTAAATATTTTATTGCTTAAAAACAGTAACTATCATATGAGCTTTCAGCATGTCATAATCACTGATCACAGATGACCATGACAAAATAATAATGAAATAGTTTGAAATATTCTGAGAATTCTAAACTATGACACAGAGACAAGAGTGAGTGAACAAGTGCTGTTGGAAAATTAGCACTGATAAACTTGCTTGACACAGGGTTGCCACACACCTTCAATTTGTAAAAAACAAACAAAACCATACTATATAGTGCAGTGTGATAAAGTGAAATGCAATGAAATGAGTTGCATCTGTATATGTTTTATATTTCAGGATTTGTTCTGAAGGGAAATGATTATCCTTCTCTCCAAGAAGGCAGAGAAGGAGTAGCTTTCCTTATTATGAGATGGGGGAAAAGGCATTCTCTCTATTTATATGCTAGGAAAGCCGAGGCTGAGAACAAAGTCTCCCGTCAAATCCTTGGAAGCATTTAGACCTCTGAGCTCTCCAAACCTGGGCTCAAATCAGGTCTTACTGCTCTAATAGCAGGCTGTTCTTGTTGTTTTGTACTGCATCTTCTACATATGCATGTAAAGAGAATGGAATCTTGGTCCCTAGGTGTCTGCAATGACATGCTGCTGAATTTTCTTACTTTAGGTGGGCTGTCTGCAGCTGATCAATGCTCTCATCACACCAGCCGAAGAACTTGACTTTCGAGTGCACATCCGAAGTGAACTGATGCGCCTGGGGCTGCATCAGGTGTTGCAGGTGAGCCACAGCTCTCCATTATGACGGCCATGCTGCGCTGCCAGCTCTCGTGGCCCCATCATCTCTGGTGTCACTTTGGCTTTCTGTTTAAGAACCAGCTCGAAAGGCTTGGGTTTCTAGCCAGCAGAGGACACTTCTGGGTTCCCTGACTTGTACTTTGGTTATTGACAGGACCTTCGAGAGATTGAAAATGATGATATGAGAGTGCAATTAAATGTGTTTGATGAGCAAGGAGAAGAAGATTCCTATGACCTAAAGGGACGGCTGGATGACATTCGAATGGAGATGGAATATCCTTTTATGAAGTGGGTTCATGACATATGAGACATTCAGTGTAGATCCGTGTATGGAATGGTATGGGGTGATGACTCAGAACAGAGCATCGGTCTGCGTGTCTTCTCAGTAGATGAGGCAGGTGTCTTTTGGTTGCCTCATTGAAGGTGTGGGCTTTATTTCCCTCAGCATGGACCAGAGATCTGTGGGCTCCTCGAAATGAAAGTAGCTATCAAAATAAGTATGGACCTCCTAGAATATGAAATCTTAGCTTACTATGGTGTAGAGCTGGTCTTTGGAGAATATGCATAAGCCAGGGGCAGGCTTGTAATTTTGCTTTCTTCTCTGTGTCCCTGAGACTGACAGAGGAAGTGGTTTGGCTGCATACTGCTGTTTGACACAAGTGACCTGACTTTTCACTTCTGTCTACTGCTTCATCTCCCTGCCAAGTACTGGAAATCCTCTATTTTTGTGTATACCACCACCCAGCTCACTGGTCCTTCAGCCTAAGGAAGCTTATGGAGCTTAACATTTAGGGTAATTTACAGGAGAGGCAGCTGTTAGAATAGAAGTGGCATCTTGTGACTTTTGCCAAGAGTAGGGCAGTCCACCTGTCAAACATGGTTTCTAAATATATGCTTTCCTTAGCTTCTTCCCCTTTTTCACCGACTTCAGTGATGTCTTCCAGATTCTCTTAAACACAGTGAAGGATTCAAAGGCAGAGCCACACTTCCTGTCCATCCTGCAGCACCTGCTCTTGGTCCGAAATGACTATGAGGCCAGGTAAGATGGTATACCTGTGAGAAGTATTGAATTTGAGCCTAAGCAGAGAGAGCAAAATCCTTAAATTCAAAGACTGTCTGTAAAGGGAAAGAGAAGAGACAAAGACAAGGATTACAGTTCATTTTTAGTCACAGATATAAAAGGAGTTGTCAGTTGTCCTTTTAATCTGACTGAAAAGCATCCTTATGGAGGAGGTCAGACTATATAAGGTAAAATGTCCCTTTTTTGGAGAGAGGGGAGGTGAAGTGGGGTTAAGGTGATACCAAAGGGAGGTACCCATTTCAGGTTCTTTCAGGTTGCCTAGAAGTAGAGGTTCAGGGGTAGTGCTATCTGTTACAGAAAGGCTCGAGCCTGAGTGTTAGATGGGAAATGATTGGCACCAGGAGGTAGATGGCAACAAGTTTTGATTGTCTGAAGAAGATAGGTAGCTCTTATACAATAGCGAGTTCCTAACATGGCAGTGGATGTCTGCTAGTTTTATGAAAAGGTCTTTTCAGGAACACATCTCCTTAGGTCTCTCTCTTATCAAAGCAGTTAACTTTTCCTGATCCTGAATGCTTCGGAAAATTATATTTTGGTTTTCCTCTGATAGCCTTCTTCTCTTCTTCCTTAGACCACAGTACTATAAGTTGATTGAAGAATGTATTTCTCAAATAGTTTTGCACAAGAATGGGGCTGATCCTGACTTCAAGTGCCGGCACCTCCAGATTGATATTGAGGGGTTGATTGGTAAGTAGATTCTCTGACCTGGCTCCTTAAAACATTGCTCTGCCTTTCATGTTTTCTCTTTCTTCCAGTGAAATTTTCAGCAAAGATATCTTTCTAGTCTCCAGGTGTTTCCATTTTTGTCTTTAGGTGATAACCAACTTCTGTGCTAGGAATACACAGACCTTTAGTTTATTGTTCTGTAAATCTAAAAATTTACCCATACTCAAACACCACCTTAACCTTTTGAAGGGACTTTACCTGTTATCTCTGATTCCTGCTGGTCTCACAGATTCTTTTAAGATTTTATTTCTTTATTAGTTAGAGCGAGCACAGGCAGACAGAGAGGCAGGCAGAGGCAGGGAGAAGCAGGCTCCCTGCCAAGCAAGGAGCCCGACGTGGGACTCGATCCCAGGACGCTGGGATCATGACCTGAGCCGAAGGCAGCCGCTTTAAGTATCACTTGTGGGCGGGCACTCCAAGCCATCCAGCACAGTGGCCTTGCTGTATAACAGGCACTCAGAAATTGCCTGTTGAACTCAACTGAAAGATCCATTACTTTGTCTAGAGCAGAACGTTAAGAAGGATAATAATAAGCAAATGGACAAAAGATTGTTCTTTGGTTATATTGAAGGACAGGGGTAGTGAGAAGGAAAGACAAGAGAATTGGGAGCTTCACTTACTGACTCTTTCTTTTCAGATCAAATGATTGATAAAACAAAGGTGGAGAAATCTGAAGCCAAAGCTACAGAACTGGAAAAGAAGGTGTGTGTGTGTGAGAGATCAAACAATTGAGGGCCTTTCCTTCTTCCTTTCTTCTTTTTTCTTTTTAAGGATTATGATATTTTTTCTGACATGTGAAACTGTTACCTGTGATATTTCACAAGCATTCAGCACCCAGTAGCAGTTCCTGGGAAACTTTCTGGCATAGGTTCGTCACTGGAGAAACTAACATGGACGTGATAATGGAGGAGTTAGTGGTCTGCAGTTTGTGAGCCCCTGGGTAGGACAGGAACGACAGATGACTCTCATGTGTAACAGTTCCTAGGGTTTTCCTGGCATCTCAGGCCTCTTACCCCAGAATAACAGGGACTAGAATATGTCCCAATTCCTTTTTTCTCTTCAGTTGTTAGGACTTCTGTTGTGTTTTGCTCCTAGAGGTGGTTGGGATTATACACCATAGCTGCTTTGGTATAAATGTCTTAACAATGTTAAATTTCTTTAAAAATTTCAGGTTTATTCTTGTTGTTTTTGCCCCCCGCCCCTTTTATTTTAAGCAAGCACAGGGATGGGGGGTGGGGAGGAGCAGAGGGAGAGGAAGAGAATCTTAAGCAGACTCTGTGCTGAGTGCAGAGCCTGACACAGGGCTCAATCTCACAATATTGAGATCATGACCCGAGCTGCAATCAAGAGTTGGATGCTTGACCGACTGAGCCACCCAGGCGCTCTGTTTGTTTTTTAATTGAAATACAGTTGACACACAATGTTAGGCTAGTTGTAGGGGCACAACATAGTGATTTGACAAGTCTATACATTACACTGTGCTCTGCATAAGTGTTAGCTGCCATCTGTCACCACACAACACTCTTACGATACGGTTCACTATATTCCCTCTGCTATACCTTTCATCCCCGTGACTTACTCCATTTCTGGAAGCCTCTACCATCCACTCCTTCACCCATTTTGCCCATCCCCCATCCCCATTTTCTTTGGCAAACACCTCTTTGTTCTTTGTATTTATCAGCTCATTTCTGCTTGTTTCTTTTCGTTCATTTCGTTCATTTGTTTTTTAAATTCCATGTATAAGCGAAATTGCACAAAATTCGTCTTAGGTTGTTTTATGTTTGTTTTTAGAACTCCCAAATTAGAGAGACTAGAAATGATCTCTGGTTCCCTCTTCTTTAACCCTGATTTTGAATTCAAAATTATGGTGGTCTTTTTCCCCAGCCCTTTCCTGGGAAAGTGAGCTCTATAAAGGATTGGGACAAAACAGTGAATTTTGGGGAATAATACTCTGCTTCTTCCTGGACAGTTTACTAGGAGTCTAATTCCTTTCTCCTTTAGTTGGACTCAGAGTTAACAGCCCGACATGAGCTACAGGTAGAAATGAAAAAGATGGAAAGCGACTTTGAGCAGAAGCTCCAGGATCTTCAGGGAGAAAAGGATGTCTTGAATTCTGAAAAGCAGCAGATTGCCACAGAGAAACAGGACTTGGAAGCAGAGGTGTCTCAGCTCACAGGAGAGGTAATGTCTGAGCAGGGAGGACGGAGTGACCTGTGCACCATCAGCAGCCTCAGGATGGGCCTATCTTGGAGCAGGAGTCAGTCATCTTACTCCTAGGGAAGGTTTAGCTACCAATAGGTGATCTAGTTAGATGACGCATCTTTTAAAAATCATTTAAAAATCATCTTTACCAATAGGTGATCTAGTTAGATGATGCATCTTTTAAAAATCATTTACTGTAACACACAAGATAGAAAATTTGGGAAATAAATAATATAGAGAATAAAAGGAGTCATAGAACTACCCAGAAATAAAACTAAAAGTCATCTCATAAATTCAAGAGTAAAATGCAAAAAAACTAAATATGTTTGCTAATTTTCTCTTATTTTAACTATTTCTGGGCAGATTAAAGCCCACATTCTTTGCAGTTACAGTTATTTAAATGATACATGATATCTGATAACGTGGTCAGTTATGTGCCTGTCTCAACAGAATATTTGATTACTTGAACTTTGCATTTTCTAATTAAAGGGAGAATTTAACATAAAGGTTGAAGTTGCTTTTTGAATGCAAAGCCTGCTGAACTAAGAACTTGAAGACCTGAATTCTAAATATCTGTGTGACTTTAGGTGAATCATTTCATCTCTCTGACTCCTTTCAGTGTCTTCATACGTAAAAAGAGAACTCTGAATTAAGTAATTTTTAGGTCCTTTCCAACCCCAGTGGTCCCTGAAGTGGAGTGAAGAGTTCTTCCATTGATGTTCCTCTAGGTTGCCAAGCTGTCCAAGGAACTGGAAGATGCCAAGAAAGAAATGGCTTCTCTCTCTGCTGCAGTTACTGCTGTAGCCCCTCCTAGCAATGCTACTGTTCCCCCTGTTCCTGGCACTGTTACTCCATCCCCAGCCCCTCCTTTACCAGGAGAGCTTAGCATACCCCCACCACCTCCTCCTCCTGGAGGTGATACCATTCCTCCCCCACCACCTCCCCCTCTTTTGCCTGGGAATGCTTATATCCCCCTGCCCCCTCCTTTGCCTGGAAGTGTTGGCTCATCTATACCACCTCTTTTGCCTGGGGGTGCTGGCATCCCCCTACCCCCTCCTTTGCCTGGGGGTGCTAGTATCCCCCCACCCCCTCCTTTGCCTGGGGCTACTGTTATCTCCCCACCCCCTCCTTTGCCTGGGAGTACTGGTATCCCCCCACCCCCTCCTTTGCCTGGGAGTGCTGGTATCCCCCCACCACCTCCTTTGCCAGGGAGTGCTGGTATCCCCCCACCTCCTCCTCCCTTGCCTGGAGGAGCAGGAATGCCACCTCCCCCTCCTCCTCTTCCTGGTGGTCCTGGAATCCCTCCACCCCCTCCATTTCCTGGAGGTCCTGGAATTCCTCCACCTCCACCTGGAATGGGTATGCCTCCACCTCCCCCTTTTGGATTTGGAGTTCCTGCAGCCCCAGTTCTGCCATTTGGATTGACCCCAAAGAAGCTTTATAAGCCAGAGGTGCAACTCCGAAGGCCAAACTGGTCCAAGGTGAGAATATCTGTCCATTTTTTCCTCAATAGATCTTAAGAAACCAATTTAGTTTCCTACTTTGTATTTTGTGCCCAGGTGGGCTTCTGTTTCTTATGGTTGGCATCTGTCTTCAGGTTCCACTCTTGCTTATGTTTACTCAGCACATACTAGGCATCTTCTGTGTGCCAGACATCACTTTGGAGAATTCTTTTGAGCCCTTTACTCTGCTACAAAACCTCAGCATATCCTTAAGTTAATGTTTTTGGCCTTTTCTCTGAGGATATGAGTGCCATGGTTTCCCACAGTTTGATAATAGTCATTTCACCAGGCTATGAGCTGCTGATAAAGGTGCTGATCTGAGAGCTGTGGATTGATGGATATGCTCTGCTACCTCTTTCCCGTAAATGAGCTACAGAGGACATGTGTTCATGGCACAGTATTGTTTCCTCTCTGTGTTCGAGGCCCCTATGATTCTGCATCAGCCTTCTGCTTCCAGAAACCAAGTTAAAGGAGCTTAGGGATTTACTTATAAGATGAACAAGTATGTCATAGTTAGCCAAATTGATGGGGAGAATATAATGTAGAATAAGGGAAGATGTGAAACAACCTCAGTACTTCTCAGTTTAGAGGATTTGAGGTTAGAAGGAGGATAAGCAGCATAAGTGAACCTAGCTCATGAATGAACTGGAAGCACTAGGTCTGGATCCTTCCACATGGAGCACAGCTCTTCTGTGTCCAGTTGATTACTCTAGTAAGACATTGGAGCCACCACCCACCTCACCTGCATCTTGGTCAGTTTTCTAGGATGGAAGGTACAGGGCTCCGCTTAGTAATACTTAACACCCTCCCCATATCCACAGTTTGTTGCTGAGGACCTGTCCCAGGACTGCTTCTGGACAAAGGTGAAGGAGGACCGCTTTGAGAACAATGAACTTTTCGCCAAACTTACTCTGACCTTTTCTGCCCAGACCAAGAGTGAGTACCTTCCTCTTTCATGCACAGGTCTAGTATAGGACTTTGAGTATCCTTTAAGTCAGTCTCCCATTCCTTCCCTTCCCTGGTTGAGGATTGAAGAGAGGTGGTTTTTCCCATTTGGAAGAAATTAAGATATTTTTGTATTATGGGGACACTGGGGTTGGGAAAGAAAACTTGCATTTTGTTATTTTTTTCCCCAAGGTTTTTCACATGTAAGTATTTTTTTATTAGTATAACATGTTGGGGATATGAGATTAAGGTGACATAAAGCTCATTATGGGCCCATTTTGATAATACTCTTGAACGGATTCTGGCACTGTCTTTAAGGTACCATCCCAGGCCTACAAACGTAATTAATAAGGGTTGGGCCAGTCTTTAACAGGTTAGGTAATTGAGTGACTGTCTACAATAACAACCATGTGTGATTCTTTTTCTTTTCTTCCATTTCTTTTCAATATCTGATGCTTTCGTCTTCCTGGCTTCTTCCAGCTTCAAAAGGTAAGAATACAGAAGAGCCTCTTAATTGGGTGTCTTGGACATTTGAGACAAGATGTAACAGATGTAGAGGAATTTCTCTTTAGAAAACTGAGATGAGATAGGGGATTGATGTATCTTTTGTCTCTCTCTCTCTCTCTCTCTCTTTCTTTTTTTAAGAGTCCAGAAGGACCTGTAGCTGTGGTGTTTAACTGACAGCATAGACAGTTGTTGTAAGTTTAAGTTGAAGCTGCCATATAGTTGTTCTTTCTTCAGAAAGCGAGGAACTCCTTAAGTATTAATATCGTCAACTTACATTACTGTTGTGTTTTATAGTTTTCCAAGTGCTTTAACACATACTATTTTTTGGGCCTGCCAAGAAATCTTAAGAAATAAGCAGGTTGTGTATTATCTCCATTCTGTAGCATGTTTGAAATGAATATAGGTAACTTGTCCAAGGTCAAATGACCAGATCCAGTGATCTTGTCTTCTGGTCCATGGTTTTTTTGCATAAATTCTTGCTTTTCTTTTTCACCTTCATATCTTCCCCTTTGTTCTAGAAGAGCTGATCTGTTTTGCCCTCTTCTTTCTTCACTTCCTAATTCTTGTGGTTTTGTGCTGCCTTGTGACAGGGCACTTGTAGTTATTTCCCATGAGAGACCCAGTGTTTGAATTTAATGACAGTTACAGCCTAATAATTTTGTATTTCCATCTTACAGTTTTTTTGTTTCCTTAGAGGTATATTTTGACCCTAGTGATGAAAATTAAGTGCAACTTTTGAGCATTTCCCCCTTTTCTCTCTGCCATCTCCCCACCCCCAGTAAATAAGCATTTAGTATTATTTTTTCCTTAAGTGAACTGATGGAACCAGGCTGCAATTTGTTCTATTAAGGAGCCTAACACTGCTAGGTGCCCTTGGTGGCCCCTAGTTAGGTGTGTCTATCTGAGAGTCTAAGATTGCTGGGCTCAGGTGTGACCTCTTGCCTTTCACTCAGGGCAAAGTGGCCTTGTACTCTAGAAGAACTGTCATCTGCTGAACTAGAGTGCAGCCAAGGGGTTGACTCCCACCTGCTTAGTGAAAAATCTGGGGATAATGACTACTTAGGCTATTCTAGTATATCAGTGAAGACTAGTTGGACAGAGAAACTCAAAATCAAGTGATATCCTAATTTGTAACTTCACAGGATCTACCCCTGTGTTGGCCTCTGGTATAAGTCCCTTTCTCACACCTGTGCTCTGAGCACCACTGTACCTGCACACCAGCTGGGCCCCTTTCCTCCCACCTCGGCCACCCCCTTCTTCTGTACATTTGTATTACTAGTGATTATAGTATAGAGGTTTTCTGCACTTTTGTGGTTTTCCTTGGCATTTTATTTTCACTGTGAATTGATAGTGTTTTAAAAATACTCCAGCAACAGGGACGCCTGGGTGGCTCAGTTGGTTGAGCGGCTGCCTTCGGCTCAGGTCATGATCCCAGCGTCCTGGGATCGAGTCCCACATCGGGCCCCTTGCTCGGCAGGGAGCCTGCTTCTCCCTCTGCCTGCCTCTCTGTCTGCCTGTGCTCGCTCTCTCTAATAAAGAAAAAAAAAAAAATACTCCAGCAACGGGCGCCTGGGTGGCTCAGTTGGTTAAGCAACTGCCTTTGGCTGAGGTCATGATCCGGAGTCCTGGGATTGAGTGCCACATCGGGCTCCCAGCTCCACGGGGAGTCTGCTTCTCCCTCTGACCTTCTCTCTTTTCATGCTTTCTCTCACTGTCTCTCTCTCAAATAAATAAATAAAATCTTAAAAAAAAAAACAAACCCCAGCAGGACCCTATCTCATCTTTTCTCATTTTCAGCCATGTAACCACACTTTTTTAATGCTCCTTCAGCTCTCTGGTTTTGCCCTAGACTACTTTCTTTTCATTGAAGGTTTCAACTTTCTACCAGCCTTGGCTCTTCCCCCGCCACCCCCCAAAATCATTCTTAGAAAACTCTATATCTTAATCTGGAAAAAAAAATGAATATGACTTGGTTGATTTAGTTTAATGGAGTATTGATTTTCAGGTAGTAGTAATCCACGCTACTAGATTGCTGCTCTTGTGATGAAGGAAATTCCTAGCTAGTCTTTAAATGTCCTTAGCTTCTTGGGCACCTGGATGGCTCAGTTGTTTAGGTGGCTGCCTTTGGCTCCGGTCATGATCCCGCAGTCCCAGGATCAAGTTCTGCATTCAGCTCTCTGCTCTGCTTCTCCCTCTGACACCACTCCCCCACCATGCGTGCATTCTCTCTCAAAATAAATAAAATCTTTTTTTTTTTTTTAAGATTTTATTTATTTATTTGAGAGAGAGAGATCACAGGTAGGCAGAGAGGCAGGGGGAAGCAGGCTCCCTGCTGAGCAGAGAGCCTTTTGCGGGGCTTGATCCCAGGACCCTGAGATCATGACCTGAGCTGAAGGCAGAGGCTTAACCTGCTGAGCCACCCAGGTGCCCTAAAATCTTTTTTAAAAAAATTAAAAAATATCTTTAGCTTCAGTTAGCACTTTCAGGTGTTAAATTGGCACTCTGTCTTAATTTCCTCGTTTTTCCATTAGGAAACACTAGGGGATATGTTCTCGAAAATTAAATCGTGAGCAGTTTTCCAGACATTCTAAATCTTAATGATGTAATTTTCCTGTCAGATACAATCCTGAGTGTTTACTGTTTACCTGAGTGACCCGCAACACTCAGACACAACAGAACTTCCCTCCTGCTCATCACCCTTGCTGTGTCTGTTATCATTCATTTCCCCCAAATAAGAACCACCTCCCCCTTTTAAAAATTCTTTCTTCTTTGGATTTTTAATGTTTTACTGACTTCAGTGTTGTCTGATTTATTTTTTCCTTCTCTGTTTACCTGCTCTCTTTTCCTTTGCATTAGTCTGTAAATCTGTGATGATGTAAGAGGTATTAGAGTGTTGGGGTGTGTTGACCGTGTCTCTTGGGAACAAAATAGGTGCTTTAATACCATCTGCAGAGGCCTCAGCTAGCAGCCAGAAGTGCTGTAGGGACCCCATGCCATGTCTTAACTCACAGTGTTAACAGCACTGTGATCGTGCTGACTAATTTGCCTTTGCCTTTCCTGATAAGATTTTGAACTTCTTCTCTTGGTGCTCAGGCTGGCAAACTCAGTGCAGACTTCCCGATAGTCGCCTTGCTCACAACCCAGAAACACTTACTAAAAAAGGCTTTGGTTTCTTAGTTAAAGTTTTTCTCAGCAAAGGAAAATCAAGCTCTAGCATCTTCAGAGGTGAGTGCTCAGAGGACCCACATCTCAGTATGAAAGCAAGGTTTCTTTTGCTTCTGGTAGTTTAAACATGTCCAGTATAAAATTTCAGAAGATCTTTATCCTTAATCCTGTTTTTTTTGTTTGTTTGTTTCTTTTAAAGACTTAATCCTGTTTTTTTTAAGTAGGTAGCCGGTTTCATTTTCCAAGTCTCTTATTCATAGTCTGAATATTGATGATACAGTTAAATGATAGATGAATACTCATTACCACGCCATAAATATTCTGTCCTTCAGATAAAGAATTAGAGACACAGCTTGAATAACTTTTCCTAGGCTATATCGAAAGTGCCAGAACCCAGACTCAGACTCTGGAATGTGTGACTTCTGCTTCCCAGAAGCATATGTCCCTGTCCTAAGAACTTCTGGAAGTTTAGATCCAGACAAAAGATGAAAGAAGGGGATTTGCTGGCTTTTGCCACCACTTCATTCATTCAGGTACTTCTCTTTAGTCCTTGAACTGGCAGGTGACTCTTAGTACAAAAAAAGAGCAACAGATTAGGGAAAGTAGGTGAAATGCTGGATATTTAGGGTTGAAGAAGAGGATACATGTTCTGTTTCTAGTATATTCAGTTGTAACAAAATGAATCCAATTGGAGAAATAAGGCCTGCTTATCTAGTCCAATGGAAGCCCTGCTTAGATGATTTTAGGCCATTGGTTACCAGCCTTGATGAGGAAGTTATTTGGACATGAAGTTTTCATAATGTTGCATTATTTCCTCTCTCACTTGATAAACACAGGTCTCTGCTATTTGTTAGACATGACTGTATCCCCCTTATATTTTACTGATAGCCAAAACTTCCTGTATACCTACTCTAGGAATAGACATTAATGAGAACACCCACCTCACTCTTTACATCTGCCTCCTGTGGTCAGGGATCTCCAGCCACTGCGTCATTATGATTCAGGAAGATGTGAGCCTTTGTATTCAGAGAAGAAACCAGAGAGGCGAGCCAGTCTTCTATGTATACTACATTTTCTCTTACACGTTTCAGATTTACTCAGTTTATTCTTTGTCAGGGAATATTATGAATTCAGACCTAATAGGCAGTACTGTAAAACTCTGAGTTCTTTGCACTTTCTCACCGTCCTTATGGCGATCAGCAAGGAGCCTTTTATCATAGTCTCTTTGTTGACTCTCTCTCTTGAATTCCTTGGGGATGTGTTCAGTAGTTAAACTTTTTTTTTTTTTTTTTCAACTTTTCCGGGGGAGCATTTTCATCACTGTGGTGACCGAGGTCATTATTTGTATGAATGAGATAACTAGTTTTTCATTCAGCTTTCTCTCTAACTTTACTCTCTTTTGTTGATGACATGATCCCATGAAAAATAGTATGTGTTGAAACTGTGGGAAGTGCTAATTGATGTCCTAAGTACAGTGGCAATTTCCTATTTAGGTTTATTCCTTTCTTCCAAAAACCTTTGGAGCTCCTAAAATCCATAAACTAGTTACCCTCGGTAGGTGTGCATTGGTTAATATGTAGTGTTAGACTCCCTCCCTGTTAAAGTATGAGGTGCATTGTGGGAACTTCGAGCATCAGAACAGTTCTCTAGGTGGTTTTCAGCAGTAATTTAGAAAGAACTCTGGCTAAAAAGTAAGATCTTGACCGGGAGCTAAGAATTTTATAAACAATAACTGTATTCTAGTTAGGATTTGACTCTGTGTCAAACTCAGTGCAGACTTCCCGATAGCCTGCAAGAGCCCAGAGTTTGTGCTCTTGTCCCACAAGTCATAACTGTTGGCAGCAATAGTCTGTTGCTCTCCCAGAGCTTTCTTTGTTGGTTCAGTCTTCAAGAACAGCCTGTGGTGGGGAAGCAATCCCTTCTTTCCCCCGAGATTGAAGGGTCTTTTTTCTTCTTCCTATAATCGTGTTTTGTTTTTTTTTTTAAGATTTTATTTATTAATTTGAAAGAGAAAGATACAGCGAGAGAGGGAACACAACAGGGGGAATGGAAGAGGGAGAAGCAGGCTTCCTGCTGAACAGGGAGCCCGATGTGGGACTCCATTCCAGGACTCTGGGATCGGGACCTGAACCTATGGCAGACGCCCAGGCACCCCATCCCTGTGATCCTGTTCTGTCCACTAGGTGGCACTCCTTCAATTGGATCTTTATCAGGAAATGTCCAAGTGAATCTTTACAGTTTCTGCAACTTTAACCCCTTGAAACAAGATTTTGTTAGAGCTCAACATGCTCCGCCTTATCAATGAGTATCTTGACTGAAAGATGTCTGTTCTATCGTTCTTTACTCCTCTCAAGTGCATAGAATAAGGACTTATGCTATTTAAGTGAGTATTTGTTGGGATTGTTGTCTTTCAGTTACTAATATTCTTGGGTTCTGAGTAGGATCAGACTATTAGTGCAAAGTGTTTGGGAAGTTCCATTATATCAAATGGTACTTCCTTGTGATTTAAAAAAATCTGGGGCATGTGATTTCCCCAGTCATTTAAGCATCCAACTCTTGATTTCAGTTCAGGTCATGATCTCAGGGTTATGGGATCAAGCCCCATGTCAGACTCTTTGCCCAGCATAGAGCCTGCTTAAGATTCTCTCTCTGCCTCTCCCTTTGCCCCACCCCTCCACCAATCTCCTGCTTGCACGAGTGTAGGTATGCATTCTCTCTCTCTCTAAAAAAAAATAATAAAAGACCTAAGTCTAGTTCTATCACCTAGGGTTATGATGAGCCCTACACATTTGGATTGTCCTCTCTCATCATCAGGAGTATAAAAAAATAAACTACCCCCTCTTACATACCCCTTTCTACTCCCAACCTTTCCATCACTATTTACCTCAAATTTCATTATATCTAATACTAGCTTGTTTATCTTGGTTTATATTACTTCCTTTAGGGAGCCCCAGACTTCCAGGGCACCCTCACCTCCCATTCTCGAATCCCAGGAAGGCTCTTTGTATTTCCTATTCAGTTTCCTCTTCCGATTCTCCCTGAGTACCTGAAACCCATTCTTTGTGCCCTCTAGAATTCGTGTTCCATTACTAGAAAAATCTCTGACATCAGCTTCACCTTGGTGATCTACCAGAGACCTGGCTTTCCCTCAACACTGCTTTCCTTCTTGCCCTCGCATCCGGTGGGTTTTTCTTCCTGTAAACCTCATCCGAGTGGACCTGGACCCAGAGATGGTGTAGATGCCCTCTTTGTTGTTTATTGCCACTTTCAGATCATTCCACCTTTTTCTTTGCCAAAACCCCATAATTTTGAATCTCATGACATCACCCAGTTCCTCTCTCAGGGCTGGTCATCTACTAACATCCCAAGTTACTCCTTATTCCTCAGCCAGGTTGGCTGTGGCCACTCTTGGTAGTGCTCCCTGGCCACTTCCACCTTAGTTCTTAGCAAGTGTACACAAAAGAGTCGTGATCCTACCAATATGCTGGCTTCACAGTTCCTTCAGTTGTTCTTTTCCAGTGATCTTGTCCTCTACCTTACCTCACCCATTCAGCTGCAGTCTTTCTCCAGTCTTAACTTCATGCCACCCATGTTCTAGCTTTTTATGTCTCTCTTTAGGACCCAGTCCACCACAGTCCTCCAGCCCCACTGGGATGTCCAGTCCATTTGTCCTACCCCTTTTCACTGTGTTTCTGCTCCTTGATGACTTCACTCTCCTCCTCAGCTAAAATTCTGTGGCTAATCATTATAATAATGGCTGTCTTCGATGTTTTCCCCTTCCATTACCTCTTTCTGATTTCATCATAGTTGATTGGCAAAACAAGTCTCTCTCTCTCCACCCTGCACAGGTAGTGCAAGTGAATGTGGCTGAAAAAAAACCAAACACCTGGTCCTCCTGGATAGACTTTCTCCCCTTGGCTTTCAGGAGAGTAGACGCCCTTACTTACTCTCCTTCCCCTGACTGTTCATTCTTCTGGCTCTTGTGTGCTCAGTTTGCATTGCTGCATGCCCCTTCGTCCTGCCAGGCAATCAAGTATTAAATACTTCGAGTCCGTTCAACTTCCCATTCTATTAAATGATTATTTCACTTTTTCTGTCTTCAGAGACCCAATACCCCCATTTTCATTCTCAGTTAAGCATGTTTTTCTTCCTGCTTCACTGAGAAAACTGAAGCCATTGGAAGAGGCCCTTCTGTGGACGTCTACCATTCTCTGTCTTCTTCTCTGTTACCATGGTCCTGTCTAAAGCCAGTTCCTGTACTTCATTTCAACAAATGCATAGAGTACACTAAAAATAAAAATTAAAAAATCTCCCTCTCCTTTCCTGGAGTAACCGTGGTTAACATACCTTTCACCTGCATGTGTTACTCTAATAAAGGAACGAATGAAATTTTTTTCTTTTGTAGCTCGAGTGGGGGAAATATGGGAAATTTTCATAGAAGTTTACCAGAAATTTAAGGGGCAGGGAAACTGAAGATAAAATTACATAAATATGAGCATATACACATTTTTAATGTAATCTTGTGATCCCATGTGGTAGATACTGTTTTGTATTTTGCTTAATATGATTCAGCGCCTCTTGATATCATTACACAGAGATGTACCTCATTATTTCTAATGGATAGTTACATTCTTTTTTTTTTCTTTTAAGATTTATTTATTTCAGAGAGAGAAAAAGTGAGCACAGTTGGGGTGCAGGGGAGGACAGAGGGAGATAGGGAGAGAATCTGAAGCAAACTCCCTGCCAAGTGCAGAGCCCCATGTGGGGCTTGATCCCAGGACCCTGAGATCATGACCTAAGCTGAAATCAATCAGTCAGTTGGTTAACTGACTGAACCACTTGGTTGGATAGTTGTATTTTGTGAAATACAATATAAATTTGTACAGCTGATCCATTAGTGAGAAATGACCAGTTTTTATATTTAAGTAGTACTGTAGGAAAAATCATATTTATCTGTGTGTTCTTGCATTTCTGCACAGTGAATTCTTAAAGATAAAATTTTGGGGCACACACTGCTGGGTGTAGGATTGTACCAATTTACCCTTCCATCAAAAATAAGAAACTACTTACTGTAACATCTGATAAGGGAAACCGATACATCGTTTTAATCTGACCATTAACGAGATTGCACCAGAAATTTTCCTTATCTGTAAAATGAGACAGATAAACCTAAAGATATTTCGTAGTTTGGAACTTCTGGTCTTGTTGTGTTTTTTTCTTCTTTCAGCTTGCATAAGCTGTCTTTGGTGTTGCCTTCTCATCAACTGGAACTCCTTTGATTGTTTACTAAAAAATGCTTGTAGTGTTTTCTTTGTTTTGGTCTGAGTTTCATTCTTTTTTGCTGCACTGAAGTTGGGCATTAGAAACTGCTGCTTGTTAAAGAGCTACACTGATGCAAAACTGTAAAACTTTTGCATGAAGGTTGCTGGTTTAGTTTCCACAGAAGACTTACTGGTGGAGATTTAGGGAGGGTGTCATCAGATAAAGATAATTAAACTTTAATTCTTTCTAAACTAGGAATTTGATATATCTGCAGTGTGCAGTGTGCACTTTCTCCTTTTCACCACCAGATGGCACATGGATCGCTTCTGTTTTGGATGTGTCATTGTTACGTCTGGGAGTGATGCAATCACGTTAGAGAGAGCCGACCTCTGTTGGTTTCAAATACCAACTGCATGGTATGCTGCCCTCTATCGGTCAGGAAATTCACTTGGAGGACTGATCAGTAAATTGCAACGGAAGCTGTTAACTTGCTGTTTTACAAAGGGTCCTCCACGCCCTTGCAGTTACCGTCTTTAATAGGAGCAACATTGTATTTTTTGGAGGACACAGAGGCTGGAGAATATTTTCGTTTTTGTTTCTGTCTGGTAACTTCAGGAAAGCATAGCTTTCCTTTTAAAGTGCTGAAAGAGAAAATTGTTTTTTACCAGCTTGGTAGTTAGTTATGTGCATATTTGTGACCCCATGATATACATATTCCTAATCCCATCTCTGTCTACCCTGAATAGTTACTTGAAGCACATAATAAAACTCGCTGCTGATTATATACTCATAATTTCCCAGAGACCATATGCTGTATTCGTTTCCTTGATGGAATTCCTTGGCCTACTTTGGGGAGAGTTTGCTGGTGCAGAAAGGTTTTTTTTACTGCCAACCCCTTTGTTAACTCCTCATTATACCAAGATAAATCCAGTTTCAGAGCCTCTTTCTAGCTATTCAAACTTCAGTGTGTGCCTCTGGTCTGGTACTCTTCTTGACACACATAGACTGAAGCTGTATTTTTTAAACCCATGGCACCATCCAGCATTATCTGCAGATTTCAGATTTGATATTTGATAAAGTGTCTTTTTAAATGGTCTGAGGCTTCAACCAAACAGTAAGGGTATCAGGATTGTGTAAACTTCGGTTATCTTGAAGTCAGTCCCTACACTTCTGTGTCTGTTTTTGTCAGTAATTCCCAACTTCAGTGTGTGTAAGGATTACATAAGGAGCTTGTTTGTTAAAGATACGAATTCTTGGGTTGTTCCTCCAGAGTCAAAGTTGCAGGGACTGTAGGAAAAGAAGTTTCTAATAAACACCTCAAGTAAGTTTGTGGTGGTAGTTGCAGTAACCTGGCTAGATCCACGGCTTACGTTTTTAGTTTCCATTTTCCAGAAAAAGCTGCTCTGCTTTTTCTCATAATAATGTTTTGATGTCTTTCTGAGAATTGGATAAGTATTACCCTTATTTTTATGGAGATCCTACAGATCAGTTAGTGGGCAAGCTGACATTTTCTATGGATTGTAACATTTTGGAGGCTCTACTTCAGGGGCACTTGTTTTTACAAAATTTTTCTCTTGCCATCTTCTCGGCCAGATCTCTCATTAGGCATCTTTGAAGGATGTTTTGAAGAAGTTCTCTGAGTCTGTGAAGTAGCTAGGAACCGCTGAGAGACTGGGGAGGCTGGAGGGCAGATGATGGGAGATCTCTTGGGTTGTATAACAAAGATGGAGTTGTGTCAGCTCAGGATGTCCAGACCAGGATGAAGTGGCTGCAGCTGTGCAGATGTAACTCTTGTTCTTATTCAGTTAGTCCCTCACCATGCAGAGTAGGGATCGGAGATATATGGAGGAGGAGAAGTGGGATCTAGGAAATGGCAAGAGCAGAGCTGGGCTTTGGGATAAGCAGGAGAGTGAGTGACCCAGCGCTCTCAGGCTGCTACTTGCTGGAGCCCAAAGCAGGTGCCTCAAGGGAACAGCACTGTTCTCAGCATCCCTTACATGCTTCAGGAATTATTGGATATGAACTTACTTTTCTGCAAATATGGGACCAGTCTCCCTGCAAACATGAGGTTAGAGACAGACCAGTTTTCAGGAAGTACTCAGCATATCTCCACCACAGGGTAATTCCTCTGAGGCTTTTTTGTTTCTGTCGCTTGTTTTTCTGCATAGGTAATCTAGGTAGTTGAGAAGTCAAGATAAAGTATAAAGAACTCTCATTGCCACCCTAGTGTTAACCCATCTCAGCCCTCCCCTCCCTACCCTTAGAGGTCATTGTTTTTATTAGTTTCTGGATTATGTTTTTAATGTTTTTTTAATAAATGCAATTGTAAACAAATACTGATCAAGATTCTTACCCTCCCTCCCCTCACCAAAAGGTAACATACTATCTGTATTGTTTTGTACCTTCTATATCCTGGGAATTTTTCATATCAGTACATAGAGATCTTCCTTATTTAAAAAAAAAATCCTAAATTTTCAATAAGCATGCATAGCTTTTCTAATGAACACTAGGATAAAACCAAAAATATGGTAATGGAGCAATTTGTCCCTTTTTTGAAATGCTAGCTGCAGCAACTTAGCATGCCTGTGTTTCCTGTTGTTCTCCCTGCAAACTCTGTTATGGAATAAATGATTGAACACACCAACTCTAAATGTATGGCAGTTCCTACTGGATGGAGCCTTCTAGCCATTGTGGTGTGGAGAAGAGACACTTGAAAAGTTCTGCACTGGGCCCTTCCTGGCACCTGGCCTCCTTTTGGAGCATTATATTCCTGAGCAGGAGCAGAGGTTTATCTCACTAATATAGGGATGTTACTCCATAGAGGGTTACGGTCTTCAAAGGAGAGGGATGACCTACTTCATTCTTTTCTTGCTTCTTTCTCAGTTTTTGTTCTGGAGATAATTGCTCTGGAACTTAGTACACTGTAACTGTTGTGTTTATAATTCTGGCACCTCGATTTCACAGCATTTTGAAGTGTACTTCAAATGCTGAGGATAGAGTGTTAGGCAGGAAGAGCAGGACACTATTATGTACAAACCTTATCATTACTGTGTTTTACAGAAAAAGTGCAGAAGTAAAAGATTGGAAGGGAATATACCAGAATACTCTTAACAGAGTTTGTTAGGGTGCTTGATTTCTTTTCCTTCAGTTTCTCTATAATGTTGCCATCTTATTTTTTCAAAAGATTTTTTAAATTTATTTGACAGAGAGAGAAAGAGCCAGAGAGCACAAGTGAAGGGAATGGCAGAGGGAGAGGGAGAAGTGGACTCCCCACTGAGCAAGGAGCCTTACCTGGGGCTTCCCAGGACCCTGGGATCATAACCTGAGCTGAAGGCAGACATCATCTTATTCTTTTAATGGGAAGAACAAAAGGGTTAAGAAGAAAGTTTGCCAGTGTCCAGGATGCTTTAAAAAGGGGCTTTTAGAAGTGCTTGGACCTAAGAAATGAATATTTACAAAGCAGAATGCTAATATCCAGTTCTACAAAGCAGGTAACAGCCTCTGTACTTGACTTCTCATGATGATTCTAGCCTGCCTGTCCTCGAAAAATCCAATTTAAAAAGCTATTTGTTAAAAAAAAAAAAAAAAGCTATTTGTTCTTCTTTCAGCATCCTTGGATAAGGGAACCCCAGTTATATGAGAGAAGGGCTTTGGTAACCCCACGTATGCAGGATGGGATGGAATCTTTGCTCCTTCCTGATCCTATGGTAATCCCAACTCTGGTCTTAGAGTCTGTAATTGTTCCTTTTTTTATCTATTAGATTAGAATATAAGATTGTGTGTGTGTGTGTGTGTGTGTTTAAATTTCCTCTTGGAAAGAAAAACTGCTGAAATCCTTCAAGGAAGACTGACCCCCTTTTCCTCTTCTGCTTGCATTCCTATTCTGCTTGCATTTTTCTTTTCAGCCACGGGGTGTGCGCAGTTGAGCTGTTTTGGCTCAGATTCCAGATTGTGAGGTCAGAGACTAGGGATTGGAGGAGAGTATCAGGTGACTTTCAGTTAACAGTGATGACGGTCTTGCCCCCCCCCCCTTTCCCCACCCTTTCCTGGCTTCCACCTTAGGAACAAAGAAGGGAAAAAAACAGCGGTATGACGAAGAAAACCAGCTGCTGCCATTGCAGACTCAGGCTGGGGGCTGGGTATTTATTCCATCTGTTCTCTTTGTTAGGCTCTTCCCGTGTTACTTCCCCTCCCAGGACCCTGGCTAAAATGGAGGGTGTTTCTAGGATCCTTTGTTACTGAAAATAGCTTAAGAAATGTGCAGTTTACTCAGGATTTAGGTGAGACCCAGCAAAGATTAAAACTGCTCCAAGTCCCTAGAAAAAGATGAAGGTATTTCTCTTTCTCATTCTGATTTAAGAATACCTATTTGATGTCAGATGCTCTCAGTGGTAAGAGGTCATAATCTGTTCTTTCCAGTCATTGGAACAGTGCTGCCTAATAGGTGGTATCTTCATTTTATAACTGAGAAATTGAAAGTATGGAATTAATATGTGCTTTGTTTATTAAGATCTCGTAGCAAGTAAATACCATGCTAGAATTTAGTCCCAGATCTGTTAGGTTCAGAATCTAGCATTTAGGGAAAGGGAGTGGCACGAAGGCAGGCATTTCAGAGGTACCTGCTTCTAGGAGCTGTTGCAGTACGGGGCCAGCACTCTTTCCATTTCCCCAGTGACCAGTCCTAATTTCTTTAAAAAATAAATCTCCAGGGGAAAAATGAGATGAGGAACATATAGGTTAAAAGAGAATTTTAAAATGTCAGCCAGTTGTAATGTGTGGATCTTAGTTAATATCTTTAAAGAAAAGCAAAAATTTTATACCAAGTGCCACCTTTGGATGCCTTTTCTCCTGTCCTCTGGCTTTAGTGTCCCCTGTCTGTTCTTCCAGTCTACCTTCACCCACATCCCTGAGGCTGATCTCTTCCTGAGCACTCCTGTACTGAGTCACCTTCCTGGGTGTGCTGGGAAAGTGTCTGTGAGAAACTCACTGACTTCTTGTCTGAGTGATCAAATGTTTTGAGAAGCACCCAGATTTCTAATACTGCTTTTCTGCCACCCTTTCAGACTCTGTTTGCTCCCTTTTTCCTAACTCTTAGCACTTGGTTTTTGTGCTTTGGCATTCAGTCCAGCTTTGTTCTTGTCCTTCAGGTTTATCCATCTCTGCCAGTTTATTTTATCTCCTTGCACATCCATGGCGGCCTAGTTCTGGGGCCTTAGCAGATGGGTATTTGGTTTGGTCAGGAGGTCAGTGATAGGAATCTCCTTTACTCTATTATGGTGTATACCTATACATGGCTTCAGGGTGATGAATTTTTTCCTCATGTATGTTAAAGCTGTGGAGAATATAAAGTAGAAATCCTCCACTTAGGCAGTTTCTTGGATTAGCACATGGTAGGGCCCTCCTGCTTTGGCCTTTCCTCAGAATCCAAGAGCTCCTGTAGAGCTTAATGGACATGGCTTGGTGTATGCTGGGAGGACTTGGTGATGCCCTAGCTATGTTAGCCTCACAGAAGGTTTTTGTTGTTATTTCCTGGGGATCTTACTGATAAGTGTTCAAATCTTTTTTAGATAAGCTAAGCAGGGATGCCTTGGTGGCTCAGTTGGTTAAGCAGCTGCCTTCGGCTCAGGTCATGATCC
>ML103385.1:29544-80258 GCA_003697995.1 Taxidea taxus jeffersonii
GAGCCTGCTTCTCCATCTCCCTCTGCCTCTGCCTGCCACTCTGTCTGCCTGTGCTTGCTCTCTCTCTCTAACAAATAAATAAATATTTAAAAAAAAATTTAGATAAGCTAAGCAGATCTAAGACTCTTCCCCAAAATCCGCATCTTATCATGTTTTATACTGGTACCGAGTCTACTTTTTTTTTTTTTTTTTAACTTCCTATTGTGGTTCTGTGCTCACATAGATTGTATGCCCTGCCTTTGTCTCTCTTCAAGGATGCTGGATAAGCTCGTGTTTTCATGAGTCAGCGGAAGGTGCCCATGACTTGGATCCACAGATGTCTCAGCATGTTTCCATTTTCTTCACCTTTCTCATTTGTTATCTCTTACTCAGAAAGTACTCTTTTACTCAAGGGAAGGGTAGCATGAGATTATGGAAGGTGTTCCTTGTAGAATAGGGTCAAATGCTTCAGGCTTCATCTCAGGCTGAGCAAGGAGTATGTGGGTCTGAGTCAGTGAAAACGGAGGTTAGGTGGAATGGAGTATAACGCAGTAGAACTCAGCCGAAATCTTTCAGCCCTACAGAATCTTAAAGTCCTGCAGGCTTTAGAAATCATTCTGTGTTCTCAACAGTATTTTCCCAAAGTCCTTTTTCCTAGCTCACTTACTCACTCCCACCTGCAGTTCTTAAGAACGTAGTTTCCAGGATGTTGGGCAACTCCCTTCTCCATTTCCTGTTTGTGGTCTTCATTGAGAGAAGCCTGCGACAGGAATTCCTGGGGAAGTGATGGCTGCAGCTGCAGGACTCCGGGGGCCATAAGCTCATTACTGCAGTTGGGGAATACTCTGCTACGTATTGGGACCTCCCTTCCGTTCTGGGGGTCCGGAACTCAGTGGTCATGGGGACTCAGGCTGCTGACATTGTGCCTTGACTCTTTTATCTTCAGAGACTAGAAATTATCTTCCCTTCTTGTGCCTCAATCTGCTTAAATTTTAGAATTCAACATAAGAATCAAGATTCAAGACAAAATTAGCTTGGACTCTGTAGGATGGATTCTTTAAACAAATGCAAAAATAGTCAAGAAAGAAAAATAGGGTCCTTCTGTTGGACAGCAGGGGGTGCCCTTTCCCTTTGCTTTATTGCCTGGCACTCCCTCCTGCATTCAGCCATTTTAGACAAATTGTTTTTGCTCTTAGCTAACTCCATTTTGTGTTTGTGACGCAGGAAAAAAAGAATTGGGCAAGGGAGGAGCCCCACTGAGGGAGGAGTGAGACAGGCCAAGATGCAGTCAGCAGACTCCATTACTCAGCTCTTGTTCATCAGGGACTTACCTTGCTGCAGGCTGCCTGCATTCTGAGACAAATCCAGCAGGTCCCCGCCCTCTGAGCCAAGAACAGAGGAGTGTCTGGCTACTGGACACCTAACTCTGACAGAGTGTGCTGGCTTTTGAGACAAAAGGCGTTGCATCCCTTCTCACTCTTCAAGAATCTAAACCTGAGTTTAGGTGGTTTTTTCTTAGAGATGCTGAAGGTGGTTTTCTCAATTATAGATCAGCTCAGAGGAATAGGTACCCTTTTCACTCAGTTGTCTTGAGAAGAATCTGATGCCCTGATGATCCCAGGGAAGCAGTCTGACTTAAAAAGACACACAAAACATTTTTTTTTGAAAAAGTAGAAAACAAAACACACATGCATATGTAATACATACACACATATGTATGTGAAGAGAAGGTTATGAAAACTGTCTCTATCACCCAATTTGTTTTATCTTTTTTTTTTTTTTAAAGATTTAATTTATTCGAGAGAGAGAGAATGTAGAAGTAGGGGGAGCAGTAGAGGGAGAGGGAGAAGCTGACTCCCTGCTCAGTGGGGAGCCCGACTTGGGGTTTAATCCCAGGACCCTGAGTTTGTGACCTGAGCTGAAGTCAGATGCTTAAACATGTGAGCCACCCAGGTGCCCCATAACCCAGTTTAAAATCTCAAGGCTTATCTTGTTTTATCTATCAACATCAGCCTTCTTTTTGCCATACCAGTTATTCAAACTGTGTTCTGATTAGTATATCATTAGGCCTTATGTAAGTAGTTCAGAATGTATATAAAAAAATGAGGACTTTAAAAAAAAAGAACTGTATTATCTTTGTCACATCTAAAAGTTACTTTAACATCAGATATCCACTCATTGTTTCTCAAATTATCTTACAGGTTTTTTGTGTTTTTTTTTTTTTAAGATTTTTATTTATTTATTTATTTGACAGAGATCACAAGTAGGCAGAGAGGCAGGCAGAGAGAGAGGGGGAAGTAGGCTCCCCACCGAGCAGAGAGCCTGATGTGGGGTTCAATCCTAGGACCCTGAGACCATGACCTGAGCCGAAGGCAGAGTCTTAACCCACTGAGCCACCCAGGTGCCCATAGGTTTTTTTTTTTTTTAAGTTTATTAATATGGATCAGAGCCAGATAAAGTCCATGCATTACAATTGATTGATGTCTCGGTAGTTTCCCTCTTCAGCTTGTGCTGGCTCTTATTTTATTTGCAATTTGTTTCTAGGTCTGATTTCTTAGGAAAGAGGGAGGATCCCTCAGGTTGGGACTGGGAAAGTATAGAGCCAGAATTCTTTTCACAGAACACAGCTTTCCATCTTCAGGACATCCTCCAGAAGTGATGGGAGAGGAAGTGAAGGGGGGATGCCCTGCAGCCTTCAGAGAAAGGGCTGGAGTATTTTACTAGAGGAGTAGCTTATTTCTTCTGACGTGGTAGCTTGTTACCCAAAGTCTTAAGAAAAGTTTCAGACTGCTCTCAACAGAGTGGGCCATGCTCTTTCCTAGGAATTAAAGGAGTGCTTTTAAGCTTGGGTATATGGGATTTATCTGTTGTGTGATAGCTTATGTCCCGAGGGTGATTTCAGATGCTCAGCTTTATCTCCCAGTCACCTTGCTTTTTCTTCAGTGGCAGCGTTTCTCCCTGACCAGACCTAATGAGTTAGCAGTACTTCAGAGACGGTCTCACAGTAAGAAAAATCCTGTGGTGTGTCGGGGACAGGGACATGTGAAAATTCTTTCATGGCTTCAGGACTGTCACCTCCCCGCTCTGCCCCATGACCTTTTTGAAGATTGTCTTTGAGTGTGATCTGGATGAGGAGGTGAAAGCTTTTGCATGATGCTCTTTCTCTCCTTTCTGAAATAGGGCAGTGCCTGACTGACAGCAGCTGGAGCTGGCAGTCTGTTCCCTTGCTTTGGGGGAGAGCATAGGTTACAGAAGGGAAGTTACAGGATCTGGCTTCCTGGCGAGGCTGGCGTGGCACTCGGCAAGTTTAGTCCATAGAGACTAGGTTGGCCACGTGCCTAGTTTGGAAGCTGTAGTTCCCATTAGCACAAGTGCCTAGAATCTGCGAAGGAGGTCAGGGTTGCTGCAGCTGGAGTCCTGGATGCTGGCGCTGACATGCTCTTTTACTTAAGAGTCAGCTGAGTGATAGGGGTTTCTTTTTGCTCTTGTCAGCAGAGAGGCACAGCCATTTGCCAATAAAATTCTCTTTCCCTGGGGTGCCTGGTGGCTCATTTGGTTAAGCTCTGCCTTCGGCTCAGGTCATGATCTCAGGGTCTTGGGATCGAGCCCCACATTGGGCTCCTTGCTGGGCAGGGAGCCTGCTTCTCCCTCTCCCTCTGCCTGCCTGCCTGCTGCTCCCCATGCTGTGCTCTCTCTCTCTCTCTCTTTCTCTCTGTGTCAAATAAATATAGCCTTAAAAAAGAAAAAGATTCTCCTTCGCTCTCTGCTAAGGTGTGCTGTATGTACTCAATGTTTTTGTCATGAATGAATTTCATACAATTCTACAAACTGAAATTACTCAGCTCTTCATGTCATTTTCAGTGTGAGACATGGTATGAGGCCTTTGTTCTGGGCTTCTTGTCCTTGGTCTGGCAAAATGAGGGGTGATTTTATTTACTTTAAAAAATAAAGATTTTATTTATTTATTTGTTAGAGAGCGAGCACAGGCAGACAGAGAGGCAGGCGGAGGCAGAGGGAGGAGCAGGCTCCCTGCTGAGCAAGGAGCCTGAAGTGGGACTCGATCCCAGGACACTGGGATCATGACCTGAGCCGAAGGCAGCCGCTTAACCAACTGAGCCACCCAGGCGTCCCTGCTATAATATTTCTATACTGAATCAATACACCATTCCAGCAACAGGACTGGGAAGGCTGTTAATGGGAGTATCCCATCAATTCTGCATTTTGATTTTTTTATCTTCATTTTTAACTTTTTCTTAAGTAATCTCTGTGCCCAGCATGAGACTCAGGCTCATGAGCCCAAGATCAAGAGTTGTATGCTCTACTGACCGAGCCAGCCAGGTGCCCCTTGACTTTTTATCTTCACTGCTGGTTGTCCATGAATCTTCCTCAGCCTACCTACCCAGTGTCAAAGCTGAACTAGGGTTAGCTCTCTAAGGATATGAAAATATTATAGGTGGTATCCAGACTCATTCCTGTCTTACCTGTCTCACAGTTTGCTGGTAGGTGACACTTTTAAAAATGTACATGCTTGGGGGCCTGGTGAGCCACGGGCTGTGTGACTGTCCTGACTGTGGATTCCAAGCTGGCCCTGGGTCATGGACATGATGTTAAATAAAACCCAAGCACTGTGAAAAAAAAAATGTACATGTAATTTAATGACATTAACACAGCATACCATTTTAGTTTTGTCCATACTGCTTGTAGTCTTTGCCTACACCGTATATGTAGCATTTATGTTCTTGTCATCAGAGGGTGTATGTATATGACTTTTCTTATTTTATTCAAAGTATACAAATCAGATGTGTATGGGTTAGTGAATTGTCACAGAATTCCACATGAAGTTTATATCCATGTAGTGAACACTCAGATCAAGAAAACAACATTACTGTTTTGACTGGAAATTCCTTGTACCCCCTTCAGGTTTTAGCTGATTGCTTACTCCTTTCACCCTGGCCCAGAGTAACCACTATTCTGACTTCTCGCACCATAGATTTCTCTTACCTGGCTCCTCCTTCCGCAGTATATTTACTGGTTTGCTCACTCCTACAATACACACTAAGTACTTTCAGACCTGCTCACTCATACCACTTTGCAACTGTTTTTTTTTTTTTATTGTTTCTTTGCAATCTGCTAATGAAGAATTCATACCGTTTATGCCAAGCCTGTTTGCCTCTGTTTCTCAAATCCATAAATTGCTTTATACCTCCAGCCCCACCGTAACTGGGCCATGCCTTCATTTTTTATTTGAAATACTAAACCCTCCTCTTTTTAAAAGTTTTTATCCATCTCATTGACAGTCATTTTGTGTTGTATAGTAATACTTGAAATAATATGGCCTCTTTTTGGCCTCTTTTTCTTGGTTTATAAATGGAAGATTATCTTTTTCCTCTCCAAATTGTCATTATCTGCTTTTTAGGTATTTTAATGTTTATATTTTTTATTGTTAAATATAAGACAAATACGGAAAGCTACATAAAACAGATGTACAACTTAAGGGATTTAATTATAAAGTGAATGCCTTTGTAAACGCCACAAGTCTGGAGATACACACTTCTCAGGGGGATCCTAGGAACCTCCATGTGCTCCTTTCCCACTAAGAGAAACAATTATCCTGACTAGTATGGTAATCACTTTTTTAAATCATCTAAGTTTATATTTCTGAACACTATAGTTAAGTTTTGCCTGTGTTTTTAAATGTCTTTATCTCTCTTTATTTCTACCTTTCTCCCTTTTTTCTTTATTTTTCATTTGTTATAAGTTCATTTGTTGTAAGAACTGCATTTGTCCTGTGGAGTTTCTCATAATACAGGTTTTTGTGATTTTATTACCATAGTGTAGTTCCTGTGTTTCTGTCCCCTGTATTTGCTGTAAATGGATAAAATTGATCTAGAAGCTTAATCAGAATTAGGCTCTATTTGTGTCTTGCCAAGACTTCTTCATAATGTTAGGTTCCTCTTCAGACAACATAAAATGTCCGGCCATCCCTTCTGTGATGTTAGCAGCCATCAGTTCTCAGTGCATAGACCTGTTAGCTCAGAAGGGTTGCAAAATGGACATATTTCAAATAAAAGGAATAGCTTATATACTCTAGATACTAATCCTTTGTTACTTAAGTTTATCACAAGCATCTCTGACTCTGTGGCCTGTCTTTTCATTTATTTCAGTGTCTTATTGACTAGTTCTTTATGTAAAGTGCTTAGATTTATCAGGCTTTTTTTTGTTGTTGTTAAAAATTTATTTGACAGAGATCACAAGTAGGCAGAGAGGCAGGCAGAGACAGAGAGAGGGGGAAGCAGGCTCCTTGCTGAGCAGAGAGCCTGGTGTGGTGTGGGGCTCCATCCCAGGATCCTGGGATCATGACCTGAGCCGAAGGCAGAGACTTTTACCCACTGAGCCACCCAGGCACCCCAATCAGGCTTTTCCTTTATGGCTAATGCATATTGTGTCTTATGTAAGAAATCCTTTAGTCATTATAATTTTGCCTTTCACATTGAGCTTTTTAATTGATTTGTAATTGATTTATTTGCCTATGGATGCAGCTTAGTTTTTTCATGTGACAATTCCAGTCTTGTCTGTTGTGAACTCTGTCCTTTTCCCAGTCATCTGACATGCCCAGTCTGTTCCCTCAAGCGCTCTTCTATGCGTGGGTCTGTCTTCTGGACTCTGCTCTTTGCTGTTGATCATTTTGTCTATCCAGGTGCCAATACCACATGATTTGGTTTTCAGTTTTATAATACATTGATACCACCTATCTTTTGTTGCTTTTTAAAGAATGTCCTACCTTTGGCACCTAGTATTTCCATATAAATTTTAGAAACCACTTAGCAACTTAAAAAGAGAAACCTGTTAGGATTCTTATTCTACTGACTCTATAAATCAATTTGGGAAGAATTCACATCTTAACTTTATTGTCCTTTAATCTATGTATCTATAAACCTGTAAATCACTCACTTGTTTTTAATGTTTTTCATTAATGTCATATAGTTTGTCCACAGAGGTCTTGTACAGCTTAAATTTATTCCTAGATATTTCATATTTTTATATTTTTTAATTTAATTTTTTGCTTGCTCATAGTTTATAGGTTCTTTTGGATTTTTTTATGTTGACAGTTACCTTCAAATGAGTGTGTTATATTCAGTATCTTGAATAAATTGCTCTATTTTGGTACTTAAAACAAAACAAAACAAAACAAATGAGAGTGTTCTTTCTTTCTAATCCTTAGAATTCTTGTTTCCTTTTCTTTCGTTACTACTACACTGGTTCAGAAACCCAGCCAGTGTTGTTGAATGAAGCAATGATAATGGAGATTCTTGTGCACCCCCCACCCCCGCTTCTGTCATCACACCTCTTCTCTGTGACCTTCCTCCTCCCTCTTAGAATATCCTTATAATTACATTGGGTCCATCCAAATAATCCTGATTAATCTTCTCCTCTCAGTATCCTTACCTGTATGGTACCTGCATTGTACCTTTTTTATGCAAGGTGGTTTTTCATAGATTCTGGGAATTTGGTTGTGGATTTCTTTGGGAAGCCGTTCTTCTGTCTACCAAAGTGAGTTTTCAGGATTTTTTAAATTTCTTACTCATTTCTAGCTAATGGCATTTCAGTCAGTGCTCTTGTAATTTCAGTCTTTAAAAATTTGTAGAGGGACACCAGGGTGGCTCAGTCAGTTAAGCGTCTGCCTTCCACTCAGGTCATGATCCTGGGGTCCTGGGATTGGAGCATCATCATCAGGCTCCCTGCTCAACAGGGAGCCTGCTTCTCCCTCTACTGCTTCCCCAGCTTGCACTTTCTTGCTCACTCGCTCTCCCTCTCAAATAAATAATAATAAATAATAAATAACAAATAAAATTTTAATAAATAATAAAAATTTTAAAACAAAGGAAAGAACTTGGTAGATTTGGCTCTGAATATTAACTATTATAAATATTTTGTATGCACTTAAGCACGTATATGTTCTTCAGTTTCATGAAGTGTTCTGTATATCTTCATTAGTTCCTTTTTATTACTTGTATTTAAATTTTTTGTATTCTTGGGACGCCTGGCTGTCGCAGTCAGGGGAGCATGTGACTCTTGATCTTGGAGTTGTGATCTTGGAGTTGGACTCTTGGATCTTTGAGTCCACATTCAGTGGACTCAACATTCAGTGGACTCAAAGATCACTTAAAAATAAATACATTTTCTGTATCCTTTTTGTTTGTCTCATCAATTATTGACAGAAATGGTTTAAAACATGCCACTTTGTGGATTTAGCATTGCAGTTCTGTCAGTTTTACTTCCTTTTTGTCTTTATTGGTTGGTTGGTTTGAAGTAGGCTTCATACCTAGTGTGGGACTTGAACTGACCACCCTGAGCTTAACAGTCACATGCTGTACTGACTGAGCCAGTCAGGTCCCCCATCTTTTTTTTTTTTTTTTTTTTAAAGATTTTTTATTTATTTATTTGATAGACAGAAATCACAAGTAGGCAGAGAGGCGGAGAGAGAGGAGGAAGCAGGCTGTCCGCAGAGCAGAGAGCCCGACGCGGGGCTCGATCCCACGACCCTGGGATCATGACCCGAGCCGAAGGCAGCGGCCTTAACCCACTGAGCCACCCAGGTGCCCCAGGTCCCCCATCTTTTTGAAAAGCTTTTGATATTGATGTAATTTCAGAGTTATGGAAGAGTTGCTAGAATAATACAAAAAATTTGCTGTACATACTTCATCACTTTTTTGAGATGTTAACATATTACCACATTTGCCTGTATAATATGTGTATATATATGTGTGTATCATTTTTTGGAATAAGTACACATGTGTGTATATGTATCATTTTTTTCTGGAGATTTGAGGAGTTACAGGCATGGTGTCTCTAACCTTTGGTGTACATTTCCTAATAACAGGTCCGTAGCTACAGTAAATTTATCAAATTAGGAAATCCATATTAAAATAATTCTGTTATCTAATATGACCTTCAGATTATACCAGTTGTTACAATTATGTCTTTTACAGAAAAAATCCTGGATCATGCATTATATTCAGTTATTCTATAATTTAATTGGAAATAATTCCTGTTACAGTCACCTGCAAAGACAGATGGGTCCCTGCTCAGAATTGCATTTGAATGTCAAGATTAATGATGCCCTACACACACCAAGAGGGTATGAGAAGATATTATTAACTTAACTAATTGAGGCCTTTGGAAAGAGCAGGGCAGTCTTCTCAAGCAGGTTTGAAATGGTTGACAGGACAAGAAAAGGAGACTGGCATGGGTTTTAACTGAGGTTAGAATGTTGAGCCAGGGTAAGCGTTCTGGCCCAGGTCAGTACCTTGTGTCCTTATAATCTGCTGCCAGCACCAAGATGTGGGGTACAAGGGCAGAGGGGACAGGAGCCTTAACAGCTGTCCACGAACAACAAAAAATAGAGTCAGCCTCCTCATTATAGTTCCTCAATCCTTATCTTTCATGACCTTGACAGTTTTTTGGTTGCCATACTTTGTGTTAATTATTTACACATGCTTATATTTAGTTCTTTTTTTTTCTTTTAATTAGCGTTTTACATTAGTTTTACATTAGTGTTAGTTGTACAACATAGTGAACCCCCAGCTCTGCAGTTAGGCTCGCGGTCAGTGTAGCTGTCCTCTGTCACTGTACAGTGCTGTTAAAGCACTACTGACGATATTCCCTGTACCATACATTTTGTCCTCAGAACTTACTTCCAAACTGGAGGCCTGTACCTCCCATCTCTTTCGCCCGTTTTGCCCATCCCTCCACCCTCCTCCCCTTTGCCGACCATCAGTTCTCTGCATATATGAGTCTCTTTCTGCTTTTTGTTCATTTGTTGTTTTAGATTCTACATGTAAGTGTAATGAAAAGGTATTTGTCTTTCTTTGACTTAGTTCATTTAGCATAGTACCCTCCAGGTCCATACACCTTGTCACAGGTGACAGGATCTCTCTCTCTCGCTCTCTCTCACTCTCTCCTTTTTTTTTTTAGGATTTTATTTATTTGAGAGTTGGGAGGGAGAGCACGAGCCAGGGGAGGAGCTGAGGGACACGCAGACACCCTGCTGAGTGGGGAGCCTGACACAGGACACAGGGCTCCATCCCAGAACCCTGAGATCTTGACCTGAGCTGAAGTCAGACACTTAACCAACTTAGCCACCAGGTGTTTCCCACATTTAGGTCTTTAATCCAGTTTATTTTTGTGTCTGGTGTTCAGAAATTGGTCCAGTTTCATTCTTGTGCATGTGGTTGTCCAACTTTCCCAGCATCATTTATTGATGAGACTCTCTTTTCACCATTGTATATTCTGGCTTCCTTTTGTTGTAGGTTAATTTACCCTATAAACCTGTGTTTATTTCTGGGCTCTCTGTTGTGTTCCATTGATGAATGCGTCTAATTTTGTGCCAAAATTATACTGTTTCGATTATTTGAGCTTTGTACTATATCTTGAAATCTGGGTTTGAGATACCTAAAGCTTCATTCTTCTTTCTGAAAATGGCTTTGGCTATTCGGGGTCTTTTGTGACTTCATACAAATTTTAGGATTATTGACCCTACTTGTGAAAAATACTGTTAGTTTTTTTTTTTTTTTTTTAGATTTTTTAAATTTATTCATTTGACAGAGAGAACGCAAGCAGGGGGAGTGGGAGAGGGAGCAGGGAGCCTGATGTGGGGCTCAGTCCCAGGACCCCGGGATCATGACCCGAGCCAAAGGTAGACGCTTAACAGCTGAGCAACCCCGGTGCCCCTACTGTTAGTATTTTGATAGAAATTGCATTGAATCTGTAGATTGTTTTGGATGGTATGGGTGTTCTAACAGGATAAATTGTTCCAGTTTGTTTGTGTTAACCTTGACATTATTGAAGAGTACATACCTGTGAGCTTGTAGAATGTCCCTCAGTTGGGGTTTGTCTAATGTGTCCTCACGATTAGTTTCAGATTATTCATTTTTGGGCTTTATGTATTTTAATATATAAATATATAATGTTACTGGGTACATAGAAATTCAAAATTCTTATATTTCGCTGATAAACTAAAACTTTTATCATTGTGATGTGTCCTTGTTTATGTTCTATATGATTTTTGTTGCCTAAAAGACTGTTTTGTTAAAATTGACAGAATTTCATCACCTTTTTTTTTCTTTTTAGGTTTTATTTATTTATTTGAGTGTATGAGCTGGGAGGAGGGGCAGGGGGAAAGAGAGAAGCAGACTCCCTGCTGAGTGGGGAACCCAACATGGGGCTCCACCCAGGACCTGGATGGAGATCACAACCCAAGCCAAAGGCAGATGCTTAACTGTGTGAGCCACGAAGGCGCCCTAAACTTTTAGTTAGAATTTGCCTAGTCTAACTTTATACTTTTCATCCTTCTTGTAGTCTTAATTCTAGATGTTTCCTTCATAAAACAGCATATACTTGGACCATTTTTTGTCTTTTTTCACTCCAGTCGACAGTACTGGTTTTAACGAGAGCATATAATCCATTTACATTTAACATAATTACTGAAATACTTGAGTTTCAATCTTCCATCTTATTTTGCACTTTCTATTCATTCCATCTATTCTGTTATATGCTGACTTCATTCTGTTCAAAATATTTTCTAATTTCTGTTGTGATTTCTTACCTAACTTCAGGGTTATTTGGATATTTATTTGATATTAAATAGTTGGGGATTTTCTAGTTACCTTTTTTACTGATTTCCAAGTTGTGGTCAGAGAACATACTTTGAATGATTTTTACCCTTTGAAATTTGTTGAGGCTTTTTGATGCAGCATGTGGTGGTTTAATTTGGTACACATGCTGTGTGTGCATATGAAAAAAAAGTATAGTTTTTCATTGTTGGATGAATTGTTCTAATATAGCAATTAGGTCAAGCTTGTGAGATGTGTTCGCATTTTCTATATACTTTGCAACTTTTTGTTGGCTTTAGTTTCTGTACAAAAGGTATTCTTCCACAGTGGTTGTAGAATTGCCCTTCTTTTGGTTTAGTCAGTTTTTACTTTATATATTTTGAAATTAAATTATTAGATGTATTTAGATTTAGAATTGTCTTCCTTGCAGATTGACCTTTTATCATTATTAAATGTGTGTTCAAACCATTAGCATTATTAGAGAAGAATTTTTTATTTGATATTAATATAACTACAACAGCTTTCTTTTGTTCAGTACGCCTTTTCCATTATTTACCCTTAACATTCGTGTCTTTATTCAAAGTGTGTCCCTTGTAAGCAGCACATATTTAGTGTGTATGATCTTAGTCTTTCATTGCAAAGTATTTAATTCATTTGAATTCATATATACCATACTGCTATTTGGTTTGTTTAATTTTTTTCCACTTCGCCTTTTTCTGTTGTTCATTTTCTTACAAATTCATTTATAACTTTGTTTTTTAAAGATTTTATTTATTTATTTGACAGAGAGATCACAAGTAGGCAGAGAGAGGGGGAAGCAGGCTTTCCGCCGAGCAGAGCCCAATGCAGGGCTTGATCCCAGGACCCTGAGATCATGACCCGAGCCGAAGGCAGAGGCTTAACCCACTGAGCCCCCCAGGTGCCCATAGAACTTTATTTTTAGTTATACATTTTTTCACTTTTTACAGGTACCTTAGAAATTATACATGCATCCTTGGTTTATTACAATCTAATACAAATTATAACTTTTACCACCTTCCAGATAATGCTAGAACTTATGTCATTTTAGCTGTATTTACAATGTACCTTTTTGGCCCATTGATGTCATGTATTTTAGTTCTACATGTTTTAGATCACACAAGCATTTTTACCTTTATTTCGTAATGTCAGTATTAACTTAAAAACACTTTTCTAGTGTCCTTTATTTTATTTTTTAGAAATTTTTATTTTTTTGTAAACATATAATGTATTATTAGCTCCAGGGGTACAGGTCTGTGAGTCGCCAGGTTTACACACTTACAGCACTCACCATAGCATATACCCTCCCCCATGTCCATAACCCCACCACCCTCTCCCGACCCCCCTCCCTCCAGCAACCCTCAGTTTGTTTTGTGAGATTAAGAGTCTCTTATGGTTTGTCTCCTTCCTAATCCCATCTTGTTTCATTTATTCTTTTTCTACTCCCCAAGCCCCCCACATTGCATCTCTACTTCCTCATATCAGGTAGATCATATGATAGTTGTCTTTCTCCGATTGACTTATTTCGCTAAGCATAATACCCTCTAGTTCCATCCATGTCATTGCAAATGGCAAGATTTCATTTCTTTTGATGGCTGCATAGTATTCCATTGTATATATATACCACATCTTCTTTATCCATTCATCTGTTGATGGACATCTAGGTTCTTTCCATAGTTTGGCTCTTGTGGACATTGCTGCTATAAACATTTGGGTGCACATGCCCCTTTGGATCACTACGTTTGTATCTTTAGGATAAATACCCAGGAGTGCAATTGCTGGGTCATAGGGTAGCTCTATTTTCAACTTTTTGAGGAACCTCCATGTTGTTTTCCAGAGTGGTTGCCCCAGCTTGCATTCCCACCAACAGTGTAGGAGGGTTCCTATTTCTCTGCATCCTTGCCAGCATCTGTCATTTCCTGACTTGTTAATTTTAGCCATTCTGACTGGTGTGAGGTGGTATCTCACTGTGGTTTTGATTTGTATTTTCCTGATGCCCGTGATGTGGAGCACTTTTTCATGTGTCTGTTGGCCATCTGGATGTCTTCTTTGCAGAAATGTCTGTTCATGTCCTCTGCCCATTTCTTGATTGGATTATTTGTTCTTTGGGTGTTGAGTTTGCTAAGCTCTTTATAGATTTTGGATACTAGCCCTTTATCTGATATGTTGTTTGCAAATATCTTCTCCCATTCTGTCAGCTGTCTTTTGGTTTTGTTAACTGTTTCCTTTGCTGTGCAAAAGCTTTTGATCTTGATGAAATCCCAATAGTTCATTTTTGCCCTTGCTTCCCTTGCCTTTGGCATTGTTCCTAGGAAGAAGTTGTTGTGGTTGAGGTCAAAGAGGTTGCTGCCTGTGTTCTCCTCAAGGATTTTGATGGATTCCTTTCTCACATTGAGGTCCTTCATCCAATTTGAGTCTATTTTCGTGTGTGGTGTAAGGAAATGGTCCAATTTCATTTTTCTGCATGTGGCTGTCCAATTTTCCTAACACCATTTGTTGAAGAGGCTGTCTTGTTTCCATTGGACATTCTTTCCTGCTTTGTTAAAGATCAGTTGACCATAGAGATGAGGGTCTATTTCTGGGCTCTCTATTCTGTTCCATTGATCTGTGTGTCTTTTTTTGTCCCAGTACCATACTGTCTTGATGTTGACAGCTTTGTAATAGAGCTTGAAGTCCGGAATTGTGATGCCACCAACTTTGGCTTTCTTTTTCAATATTCCTTTGGCTATTCAAGGTCTTTTCTGGTTCCATATAAATTTTAGGATTCTTTGTTCCATTTCTTTGAAAAAAATGGATGGGATTTTGATAGGGATTGCATTAAATGTGTAGGTTGCTTTAAGTAGCATAGACATTTTCACAATATTTGTACTTCCAATCCAGGAGCATGGAACATTTTTCCATTTCTTTGTGTCTTCCTCAATTTCTTTCATGAGTACTTTATAGTTCTCTGAGTATAGATTCTTTGCCTCTTTGGTTAGGTTTATTCTTAGGCATCTTATGGTGTGGGGTGCAATTGTAAATGGGACTGACTCCTTAATTTCTCTTTCTTCTGTCTTGTTGTTGGTGTAAAGAAATGCAACTGATTTCTGTGCATTGATTTTATATCCTGACACTTTACTAAATTCCTGTACAAGTTCTAGCAGTTTTGGAGTGGAGCGTGGAGCCTTTTGGGTTTTCCACATAATAGTATCATATCATCTGCAAAGAGTGAGAGTTTGACTTCTTCTTTGCCGATTTGGATGCCTTTCATTTCTTTTTGTTGTCTGATCGCTGAGGCTAGGATTTCTAGTGTTCTTTATCCAACGTATATTTCTGTATTTCCTTATGTGATAATTTTTCATCTTCTGCCTGAATAATTACTCCCCTTAATATTTATTTTATTAGTTCCTGTATACTGGTAATAAACAGTTTTGTGTGGATATATCTTTGTTTCACCTATGTTCTTGAAAGATATTTTTTGTTTTCCCTTTTTTGTTAACAAACTTCACTGTCAGTGTTACTGTAGTTCCTTGGAGGTAACTATGTTCTACCCCCTGCTACTTGGAGAATTTTACTCTGATTTTTAGCAGTTTTATGGTGATGGTGTGCCATGATGTGGTTCTTATATTATTCTTGGGGATTCTCTGAGCTTCTTGAGTCTTTGTGTTGAAATCCTTTATCACTTTTGGAAAATTAACAGCTATTTTTCCTTCAAGTATTCCTTTTTTTTTTTTTTTTAAGATTTTATTTATTTATTTGTCAGAGAGAGAGCAAGTGAGCACAGGCAGACAGAGTGGCAGGCAGAGGCAGAGGGAGAAGCAGGCTCCCTGCCGAGCAAGGAGCCCGATGTGGGACTTGATCCCAGGACACTGGGATCATGACCTGAGCCGAAGGCAGCCGCTTAACCAACTGAGCCACCCAGGGGTCCCAAGTATTCCATTTTTTATTTTCTTTCTTAATACTTTTTTTTTTAAAGATTTTATTTATTTATTTGAGAGAGAGAGTGAGAGCACATGAGGTGGGGGCAGAGGAGGAGGGAGAAGCAGACTCGCTGGATGATGGGCTTGATCCTAGGACCCTTAGATAATAACTTGAGCTGAGTATAGTCACTTAACTGCTTAACTGACTGTGGCACCCAGGTACCCTTTCTTTTGGCACTTTCTGCTTTCATGTTCAGTGCCAGTGAATATCACATTTAGCCCTCCATTTTATGTGTTGTATGTGTATGGTGTTTGTTTGTTTTCATTACTTTTAATATTTTTCTCTCTGCATTTATTCACCATGTTCCCAAAGTATAGGCTTTCTAGGGCTTTCACCTGTGAACCTGTTGTTGAACTTTACACAGGAAGTAGCCTTTTGGGTTCCCAGCTACTGAGGAGAGAGCCTTATATGACACTCCCCACATAGCCAGAAACTGAAGCTTGATCCTGTCCACCCTTGCCACAGAAAACCATCAAACACGTATGGGAACAGTGTGCTGGTGTTGTGGTTACCTTTCTGGAGCAGTTCATCACCATCTTATCACTTCTTCCATGTTTTCAAGGTGGTATTTTAAACACTATACCGGCATTTTTAGATGATTTTCATGGGAGACTTGGCATCATTATTGGGAATGGAAGTTTTCATTTCTTTTCGTATTTTACATGGTAATTTTCACCACATTGAGAAATGAAAATGTTATATAATGAAACCAGTCTTTATATCATCTTGATTTTGTTATTCTTAGAATTTTGTTTATTCAAAATTATATTCTTCTATTTTTAACATTTACCGTTTAATATGTCTCGAATTTATTTTTAGGAGCAGCATGAAATTAGGATCTATTTCCCTTCAAAGTGGAGAGCTGGTTGTTCCAGCTCTATTGGTTAGACCAGAAGTCAGCAGGCTATCCTTCACCCATTTTTGTTAATAAAGTTGTTGGAACACAGCTATGCCAGTTTGATGACATTATCTTTGTCTTCTTCATATTATACTTCATATGTCTTTTTCATATTACACTAGCACAGTTGAGTAATTGAAATACAAACTCTATGGCGCACAGAGCCTCAAGTATCTACTTCCAGTCACTTAAGAAAAAAGCGTTTCATAGACCATCCTGTTTTCATTGATTTGAGTCTCTACTTTGGCATATGCTGTGTGTTTCATGTCTATTTCTCCTTCTTTATTCACCTCAAATGTTGTTTGTCACTTTGTTACAATTATTACAGCCCTATACTACTCTATTTTTATTGGCCTTAAAGATGTAATTTGTTCAGATAGGTTTGTTGAGGTACAAGATGCATATAGTAAAATTTATCCTTTGTATGTGTACAGTTCTTTGAATTTTGACAAAATATATATAGTCATGTAACCACCACACTCAAGAATATTTTCATCATTCCAAAAAATTCCCTCCTGCCCATTTGTCCATCCCCTTTCTTCACTGCCAGGCCCTAGTGTGATTTCTGTCTGCGGTTTTATCTTTTCCAGAGTAGTCATAATAAATGGAATCAGACTTTAGGTAACCTTTTAAACGGAGATTCTTTCACCCAGCATAATGTATGTGAGATTTGTCCATGTTGTTGCATACAGGGATACTCCTCTTCAGTGCTGAGTAATATAATAGTCTGTTATGTCCATTTCCTGGTTGATGGACATTTGGGTTGAATCCAGTTTGGGGCAGTTAAGAGTAAAGCCAGTAGAAACATTTACATGCAAGATTTTGTTTGGATGTATGTTTTCATTTTTCTTGGAAAAATATCTAGGAATGGGATTGTTAGGTCATATGTTATTAATGTATGTTTAACTGTATAAGAAACTGCCAAACTGTTTTCCAAAGTGGCAGTACCATTTTTTTTTTCCATTTCCACCAGCAGATGCTTTGCATCCTTACCAGCACTTAGTTGCGTCAGTTTTGTTTTTAGTTTTTTAGTGAATCTAGTGGGTTAGGCATTGCAGAGTTTGGGTTTTTTAAGTAATCTCTACATCCATTGTGAGGCTCAAACTGAACAACCCTGAGATCAAGAGTTGCATGCTTTACCAAGTGGGCCTGCCAGGTACCCCCTTAGGCATTGTAGTTTTAATTTCTTTCTTTCCTTCCTTTTTTTAAAAGATTTTATTTATTTATTTGACAGAGACAAAACAAGAGAGGGAACACAAGCAGGGGGAGTGGGAGAAGGAGAAGCAGGCTTCCTGCTGAGCAGGGAGCCTGATGCTGGGCTCGATCCCAGGACCCTGAGATCATGACCTGAGGCAAAGGCAGATGCTTAACACTGAGCCACCCAGGTGTCCCTGTAGTTTTAATTTCTAATTAAATTAATTACTAGTACATATTCCTATAACTTAATGATGGTGAGCATCTTTTTCTCTGCTTACTCAAACCTGTATAACTTTCTTGGTGAAGCATCTGTCCAAATCTTTTACCCATAAAAAAAAAAATGGGTTGTTTTCTTAGGATTAAATAATGAGAATATTTCTTATATGTTGTAGATACTAGTCCTATATTAAGATCTGTGTTTTTTAAGTATTTTTTCCCAGACTTATCATTTTGTTCCTTAATGGTACCTTTGAAAAAACAGAGGTTTTTAATTTATTTTTATTCATTTTTTATTAATTTTATTTATTTATTTATTTATTTGACAGAGAGACACATGGTGAGAGAGGGAACACAAACCAGGAGAGTTAGAGAGGGAGAAGCAGGCTCCCTGCTGAGCAGGGAACCTGAATGGGGGCTCAATCCCCAGACCCCTGGGATCATGACCCAAGCTGAAGGCAGATGCTTAACGCCTGGGCCACCCATGCAGCCTAGAAGTTTTTAATTTTGATGAAGTCTGCTTTATCAATTTTTTCTTTTATGTTTTGTATTATTTTCTATTGCTTTGTAACAAATTCCCATAAAATTAAAACTGTAGACTTATTATTCTGCAATTTCTGTGGGTCTGGAATCCATGTTGAGCGTCACAGCAACCTGAAATCAAGGTTCTGGCTGGATTTCCTTGCTTTCTGGAGCTCATTGTCCTCTTCCAGGCTTATGTGCTATTTGGCTGAATCCAGTTCCTTATAATTGTAGGACATAGATAACTGTTTTCTTACTGGTCATCAGCTAAGGGCTGTTGTCATCTTCTAGAGGCTGCTTATTATTTCCTGCCCCATGGCCTTCTCCACAACCTGGTAGTTTGCTTTTATAAGGACAGCAAGGAGAAGGGTTATACAGGGTATGTGCACTTAAGATTCTGCCCATCACATGGTTTGTTTTTAAAAATCTTTGCCTATCCCAAAGTTGGGAAGATTTTTCTGGTTTCCTCTAGAAGTTAATAGTTTTAGGTTTTCCATCTTTGGTCTGTTGTATGTATTTGTATGTATTGAGATATAATTCGTATAACATAAGATTAACCCTTAAAGCAAGAAATAAATTTTAATCTGTATTATAAGAAAAAAACACTGACTTAGAATCAGTATACATCACTCTGCTCTTACATCATATGGTCATCTCCCAGATGCAAGATGAGCTAGGAAATGTGGTCCCGACCTGCACCATCATTTCCCAGGACAAAAACTCCTCATCATGGAAAGGGAGCAGATACTGTGGTCGACAGTTCTCTGGGCCACAACCCAGACTGACCCAGGGATTTTTGTCCAGTTTTCCCAAAACCATTTGTTACAGAGACTGTCTTTTTCCACTGGATATTCTTTCCTGTTTTGTCAAAGATGAGTTGACCATATAGTTTTAGGTCCATTTCTGGACTTTCTATTCTGTCTCTTTTTGTTTTATGTGTCTCTTTTTGTCTCAATGATTACAGCCTTGCAGTATAGCTTGAAATCCAGAATCGTGATGCCTCTAGTTTTGTTTTTCTTTTTCAGGATTGCTTTGGCTATTTGGGATCTTTTGTACTTCCATACAGATTTTAGGATTGTTTTTCTAGCTCTGTGAAAAATGCTGGTGGTATTTTTATAGGGGTTGCCTTAAATGTGCAGATTGCTTGGGGTAGACATTTTAACAATGTTTGTTTCTCCAATCGGTGATCATGGAATGTTTTTCCATTTCTTTGTGTCCTCTTCAATTTCTTTCGTAAGTGTTCTGTAGTTTTCAGAATATAGATCTTTTACCTCTTCAGTTAGGTTTATTGCTTAGGTATTCTGTTTTTGGAGCCATTGCAAAAGGGACTGATTCCTTGATTTCTTTTTCTGCTGCTTTGTTACTGGCGTATAGAAATGCACCAATTTCTGCACTTTGATTTTATATCCTGTGACTGAATTCATGAATTAGTTCTAGCAACATTTTGGTGGAGTCTATTTTGTTGTTGTTGTTTTTTAAAGCAGCTTTTTGAGTGATTGGATTTTTTCCATTTTCATTGATTTCTGCTCATAAATTCTTTATTTCCTTCCTTCTGGTTGCTTTGGGTTTGTTTTGCTCTTCTTTTTCTAGCTCCTTGAGATAGAAAATTGGACTACTGACCTGAGGTCTATCTAATTTTCTAATGTAAACTTGTTGCTGTTAGTTGCACTGTCAGCACTGCTATAGCTGCATCCCGTATATTTTGATGTATTGTACTTTCATTTTTATTCAGTTCTGTGTATCTTAAGATATTCTGAGACTTCCTCTTTGACTCATAAATTATTTAGAAATGGTTCTTTGGTTTCCAAATGTTTGGGTATCTTCCTGTTCTCTTTTGGTTATTGATTTGTTGTTTGATTCTTATGGTTAGAAAACATGCTCTGATTTCAATCCTTTAAATATATTGGGTTTGGTTTTTTTTAAGATTTTATTTATTAGAGAGCACACACAAGTTGAGGAGAGGGAGAAGGTGGTAACCTGACACAGGGCTTGATCCCAGGACCCTGGGATCAGGATCTGAGCTGAAGGCAGACCCTTAACTGATAGAGCCACCCAGATTCCCTGATGATACTGTTCTATCAGTTCAAGTAAGCACAGAAATTTTATTTTCCTTTAGGTCCCTTTACCCTCCCCAGTTTTTAAATACAGTTGTATTTCCTCTACATGGGGCTACTCCATTTTGGTAGAGCTGAGAAGTCCATATCCATTGCAGGGGCTTCTCAAATGTAGGGCAAGGATCAGGTGGAAGCCAGTGGGTGGGCAGTGAAAGGACTCACCTGAGGCAGAACAAAGGCGAGAGTTTATCAAATGTACTGCTAGGGAGCTGCTGGCAGGACTGCAGAGAAGAGGCTGTTTACTCTGAGGCAGTGGATGCAGGATGTTTTTAAAGAGGGAAAGTGGTTGCCCTGGTTGTTAGTAGCCCGTTGGTATTTTGAGGTGGGTCACCTGATAGGCCTGAGTTCGGTCAGGAGGTTGCCGTAGGCTCTTTCTGCACTCCATGGCTTCCATCACTCCAGCCTGTGCTCTAAAAGTGGCCTCTCCACAGATGATTGTCTTTTCTCAGTGGCCCTCCTGAGTTACTAGTTCTGGTAGTTCTTCATTGCTCTTTTGGTTTTTGTGAATTGCTATATATGGAGTTACATCTTCCACAAAAACAGAACTTTTCTTCCCTTTCTTTCTTGTATTTGTACTTTATATTTGTTTTACTGCCAAGCAAAAAAGTTGAGTCTGTTTTTTTTTTTTCAACATTAGCAGTGAATACGTAACTTTCTATTTTGCCTGTGTAAAATGAGAGCTTTACTTATAACTTTTCTCCTCCCCTTTTTTCTACGTTTTTGTAATACAGTCTGGATGTTTTAATTTTCCATTTTTATCTGGCCACCCATAATTTTCATTTTGTTACATAATCTGTCTTTAGTACCTCTCTGACTTTTCCTGACCTCCCCTCACTCTGTGCAGGTGTATTTAGCTTTTTGCTTTTCTTTGAGCTCATGGGACATGCTCCTTTCTCAGGCCTTTGTATTGGTCTTTCTCTCACTTTCTAAAAGGTCTTTTCTCAAAAGTGACATTCTAAGACTTTCCCTCATCCCCCTAAAGGTATAATCCATCGCCCATTAAGTCTCTCTGTTTCTTCCCTACTTGGTTTTCTTTTCACAGAACAATGACTAGCTAATACAGTATTTTATGTATTAACTGATTGTCCTTTCTCTTGATTAGAATATGAGTTCCATGAAGGTAGGAATCTTTCTCTGTTCTGTGCACTGTTTTGTGTGTGTGTGTGTTTTAAAAGATTTTATTTATTTATTTGAGGGAGAACATGAGCAAGGGGAGGAGCACAGGGGGAAGGAGAGGGACAAGCAGACTCTGCCTTGAACTTGGAGCCTGACACAGGGGTCCATGTGGGACTTGATCCCAGGGTCCTGAGATTTTGACCTGAGCCAAAACCAAGAGTTGGACACTCAAATGACAGAGCCACCCAGGTGCTCCTCTGTTTCATTCACTGTTGTATTCACAGTGCCCAGAATAACCTGGCACATAAAGATATTCCATAACAGGTACCCAGTAAGTGTTTATATAAGTAATCTTCATGTATTTAACATTTTCCTTCTTTGAGTCTGGACTGACAGGCCAAAGGATAAGTGTTTTTGATAGTTCTTGACACTTATTGCCATTAACTTTCTTTTTTGTTTGCTTTATTTCTTACTTATTTTTACCAGGTAATACTTTTTGTGTGGTTTAAAATTTAACCAGTATGGGTGCCTAGGTGGCTCAGTCTCACATCAGGTGTGGGGGGTTCTGCTTGTAGTCTCTCCCTCTGCCCCTCACCCTGCTTGCACACACGCACATGCATGCACACTTAGTTGCTCTCTAAAATAAATAGATCATTAAAAAAAAAAATTTATAGGCAACTCGTATTCAAGATAGAGCTCAAAAGAAAACAGGCTTTTTTTAAAAAAAGATTTTATTTATTTATTTGTCAGATAAAGAGAGAGATTGAGAGAGGCAGGCAGAGGGAGAAGCAGGCTCCCTGCTGAGCAAGGAGCTCAGTGTGGGACTCGATCCCAGGACCATGGGATCATGACCCAAGCAGAAGGCGGACGCTTAACTGAATGTGTCACCCAGGCATCCCAGAACACAGGAGTTTTAATAGTTACAAAAGGATAACATGGTGGAAGGCTCCAGTACCAGGTTGGCAGACTACACCCACAGGCTGACCATCCATTCATTTATGTATCATCTTTGCTTTCATGCTGTAGTGGCAGTGTTGAGCAGTTGAGATAGATCATGTAGTCTGCAAAACCTGAAATATTTATTATCTGGTCCTTCAGAGAAGGATCTGCAAGCAAATGATAGCATGTAGGTGGAAAAGCATTATTGATAACAGTTATAGAAATGCGAATGGGATGTTGACTATAGTTGAGGGTGGGCGTCAACAATAGAAGGGTGGCCAGTTAAAGAGAAGGAATACAATAGGGAAACCATTGTTAATAGGAAGTGAGGAAGCTCCAGGCTGGTACAGTGGTTCAGTAAGACCCCACTGTGGCTTGTCCATAATCATGCTTTTCTTATCTTTCCCTTACTAGCCAAGAAGGATCAGGAAGGTGGAGAAGAAAAGAAATCTGTACAAAAGAAAAAAGTAAAAGAGTTAAAGGTGTTGGATTCAAAGACGGCCCAGAATCTCTGTGAGTAACTCTGTGATCCCAACTATATGAAATATGAAGGGGTTCTTTTAAAAGCTTAATTTTGGTAGATCCAGAGTTTCTTGATTTGTTGAGTTCCTGATGCATGCCAGGCATTGGAGAGTGAAATTCCAGTATCTTAATTCCTCAGTAGCACTGCAAGTTTGTTTCTTTACTATAAAACTGGATGCTAACAGCGGACTAGGCGAATTCCTGCAATGCTAACAGTAGTTAAGAGTTTTAGGAATTTGCCTAGTTCCATAGATGTAGTGAGAAACAGATATGGGATTTGAACCTCAGATCTTTTTTATTTCAAAGCCATTACTGTTTCCATTGGGTCCACAGGATAGTTTAGCCACTGTGCAGTAGTGGAAGCTACTTTCCTTCTTTCTTTAAGTACTTCTTTTAAATGCAGGCACTAGATTGACTTCACTTAAATCTAAAATAATTTTGTGGCTTAGAATAAATAATATAAATCCTGCACTGCTCAAACTCAGATCAGAAACTTCTCTGCAAAGATGTTACAGGTGGTACTTACTTGATGATCAGGGTGAATGTTCATTTTCTGTTTGTTTGGCTGTTGATCTCCTTTATGCTAAGTAATAGAGATTTAAACATTTCCTCAGCAAATATTTGAGGTTCTGCCATGTTGCAGTCTCTGTTAGGCCCATATGAGACATGTGTTCCAGAGATGAAAGGGTATGTATTCCCTGAAGCCCGCTCACTATCTTCCAGTGTGGCTGTCATCCCCATTTTTCCAAATGAGAAGATTAAAGTTTACATATTGTGACTTGGCCGAGGTCACACAAGGAAACGATTATACATACCCATTAGTAAAATTGGGAATAGACTGAGAACAGTAAGCCTTTACATTATTCTTTGCTGTATAGGCCTAGATCATTGACAACAAATACTACCAAATGTTGTCTGCGGGTAAGTCTTTTTATGGAAATCAAAGTGATGTGAGATGGTTTCTCTTCTCAAGATTCTCTCTGGGAACAGAAAACGTGAGTAACTTTTATTTTAGAAAGTGATACCAGACTGTGGTTAGTACATGGTTCTTTCCAGCTGGCTGATAAAAGAGTACAGAAAACAGAAATCACAGAGAGAATGAGATTTGCTTAGGGGAGGATGGCCTAGGAGATGTAATGTAGTGATTCAGGAATTATTAAGTTCCTCTTGTGTGCTAGGGACACTAGGCTGAATAAAGCACAGTCCCCGTCCTCAGGAAGCATGTATCTGCTGCAGATGGAAAATAAATAATGGGAACCACACAGACAAAGTGCTGTGCTGGAGGTGAGCTAGGATGTGGACGAGAGCCCTGGGAAAGGGGCATCTGAATCACGTGTGGGCAGTACTGGAGGGAGCATGTCATTCGAAAAGAGGTACTGCTTACTGTGAGTTGAAAGAACGATGAGTCAGCAGTGAAGAGAAGAGTGAGGGCTGGCTTGTTTCCAGCAGAGGGATCAGCACGTACGAAGACGCAGACACACGGAGTGGCAGTGCCGTTGGCACACTGTAAAGGCCATACATGGGGGAGGGGTGGCAGGGGAAGCTTTCAGAAAATAGATAGAAGCTAGATTATCAAGAATTCTGACAGGCTTAGGCTAAGAAGTATCTGTGTTATCCTGAAGGCCTTGAAATTTCTTACAAGCATTTTAATCAGGAAAATGAGTGATAGACCCTATTTAATTCGGGGGAAGGCTACTTGGGGAAGGACACAGGATGGATTGCTAGGGTCTGGGAAGACTGCAGGCAGAGAGATGAGTTATGTTATCACTTTAAACTAGGCGAGAAGGAGTCAGGGCCTGAAACTGAAGTAGTGAGAATGAGTAGGAAGGCAGAAGATACTAAGGAGATAGAAATAATGGAACCTAGTGACTGGCTGAGGGAATGAAGGAGATGTTTTCTTCAGTTTACATCACTCTGTAGAGAATGATACCACTTACTGAACTAGGAAAATCCAGCCAGCTGTAAAATGTCTTTTTGGGGAAGAGTGGTGGGTACTGGACATGAAGGAGACGTGGCAGGGTGGTGGGTAGAAATGATGACTTATAGGACAGAGTTTAAGGTGTGCTGGGATTCCTGCAGAAGGATGGGGGTGTTAGGCATTTGGGCATAGAGTAGGGTTTGGCTGGGGGTGGGAATTTAGGAGACAGCATATTAATCATAGCTGAAGCCATGAGTTTGTTTGTCACTAATATTTAAGGGGCAAGTAGAAGTGGGAGAACGGCAGGGGATTCAAAGGCTGGAAAGGAGCAACAAGAAAAATGGTATGACATAGTCCTAAGAAGTGGGGTTAGTCAGCAGTGTCAGATGAAGACCGGAGTGCAGTAAAGCCAGGACAGGACAGGTATCCCTTGCATCTGGCATGAGGAAAGTCTGTAGCCTCAGCAAGAATTTCAGTATAGCATAGAGACAGAACCTCCTATAGTATTTAAATCATGCTTCCAACCCATACTGGCAGTGTAGGGGTTTAAGTAGCTTACCTTTAAGTATTAGTTTTCTTTTTTTTTTTTTTTTTAAAAGATTTTATTTATTTATTTGACAGACAGAAGTCACAAGTAGGCAGAGAGGCAGACAGAGAGAGAGGGGAGAGGCAGGCTATCTGCTGAGCAGAGAGCCCGATGCGGGGCTCGATCCCAGGACCCTGGGATCATGACCTGAGCCGAAGGCAGAGGCTTTAACCCACTGAGCCACCCAGGCGCCCTAGTTTTCTTTTCTTTCAAGTGGGACTAATAATACAAGCATACAAGGATATCAGCAACGGGTTAAATGAGATCAGGTATGTAGATTATGTTTAAGTTCCATCTGTGATCTCAGTAAGTAATTGTGGTCTTTTCATTGACTGGGGACAGGAGAGTAGATAAGAGCTGTGGAAGTGAAAGAGAATAGACTTGTGTTTTTAGAACATGGTAAAGTGAGGGAAAGAAGTTAGTAATTAGGAATATCAGGTCAGGGTTTGGGGTTGTTTTTAAGATAGTAGAAACTTGGTTATGTGCATATGCTGAAGGAAAAGGTCTTCAGGGCCACCTGTTCTTCTAAAATATAATAAAAGGATGAGTACGTGGGTATAGTTGCTGATAACTTCTGCCAACGCTTGTGTAAGCTTTTCTTCTAGATAATTCCAGATAGTCCTTACCCAGGCCTTTTCTGGCTTGGCTAAGAGCCAAGCTAAGAGCCCCCAGTGAATACTAGAATACTTAGCAAGTAATTTGACTAGTGGCTCCATTTTTCTTTTTCACTGAAGAGGAACAATAATTTTTTTTTAAAAATGGGAAGTAGTGGGACAGTTGGGAGAATGGGGATACTTTGGAAGAGCTTCTAAGAGGGCCTAGCGTAGAATCACTGTTCTTGGTGCCTCTCCAGATGAACTGTGCTCTGCAGCATCTTTGCTAGTGGTATTTATCAGCCCAGGTGCAAGGAGGGAGATGACAGGGCTCAACTGACCAGGAATTGGAAGGAAAAGGAGACAGGAATAGGAGCAGTAGTAACAGAGCTGGCAGTAATAGTAGAGACTGGGCGAAGCTATAGACTGTAGGATCTAGGTGAAGGAGAGAAGGCAAAGTAGAACTCATACTTTCGGAGAAAATGGAATGGTCACCGCTTGCTCTGATGAGGTTGAAGGGTCACTGCAGAGGCTAGAGAGCTGGAAGACAGGAAGTGTTTGTTGAGGAACAGGATATGGCAATTTAAGAATCTGAGCATTTGAAGGCAGTGGCAGCTTTGAGGATGGAGTCATGGGAGTGGGAAACTAAAAATAGAGTGGGGTGAGTATCTTGGATGTATATACAGAGAGATCAAAATCTTTCTGTGTGAGCGAAGGCCAGGAGCCACAGTGTTTGTAGAATGTGGTGCTTGGAACAGGGTAGCTGGCATTTGATATGAATGTGGGCGTTCATGAGAAACCTGGGAGGTGGTAACTGTAGATGTTGGACTCAGGAACTTGGATTTTAACTACTCAGGCAGTGGAGAGCTGGTAGAGGTTCTGACACTGACTTTAAAAGAAAACTCTTAGGCAGATAGTCCAGCAGAGGTTTGTAGAATAGGCTGGAAGGGAGAGGAAACTGTAAGAATGTCTTGATATCTCATTTTCTGGCAGCCATCTTTCTGGGATCCTTCCGCATGGCCTATCAGGAGATAAAGAATGTCATCCTGGAGGTGAACGAGAGTGTTCTGACTGAGTCTATGATCCAGGTAAGGAGCAAAATTGTTGTCTGGGGAGCTGGCTCTTCACGTCGCTGTGCACTAGCCTCCTTTGTTTAGAGGGTGAGGTCTTTTAGCACTGGCGCTTTACAGAATGGCTTTGGGTCAGTGTCCATCTGTCCGGTGGTTAGATTATTTCTGGTACAGTTTTCAAAAGTCCTGCCATCTCACTAGCTGCCCCAGCCCCCAGCCTGTTTTCTTCTTTGTGGTCCTTGGGCAGAGTGGGGGACTGAAAGGCTCAAGCTAACCGCTTTTGAGACCGTCCCCTATCTCTTTCAGAACCTCATTAAGCAGATGCCAGAGCCTGAGCAGTTAAAAATGCTCTCTGAGCTGAAGGATGAATACGATGATCTGGCTGAGTCGGAGCAGTTTGGTGTGGTGGTGAGTGAGGCCTGTGGCAAGAAGCTCTTCTCAACTCCTTGCTCCCTTCCTCCCCCAGAGCAGCTGGGCCACTTGCTTCTCGCCTTTTGTCTATTTTGAACCTATCTTCCTCTCTGTTCGGTGCTCTGGAACTCACAGCCTCCCACACGAGGCTCAAGCCTTGATGCTTTTCTGACTTGCTCTCTCCCTGTTGGCTGTACTGGAACTGCTTGTCTTCCCACCAGATGGGCACGGTGCCCCGCCTACGGCCTCGCCTCAACGCCATCCTCTTCAAGCTACAGTTTAGTGAGCAAGTGGAGAATATTAAACCAGAGATCGTTTCTGTGACTGCCGCATGTGAGGAGTTACGAAAGAGCGAGAGCTTCTCTAGCCTCCTGGAGATTACCTTGCTTGTCGGAAACTACATGAATGCTGGCTCCAGGAATGCTGGGGCTTTTGGCTTCAACATCAGCTTCCTCTGTAAGGTGAGCCAGGTGGTTAGAGCAGAATGGAGAGGGGAAGGCCACTGGCCTCTGTGGGCAGCATGTGGCAAACTGCTGTTGGCCTCAGGGGGTCTTGGGCGGGTCAGGACTAACACATTTCTCCTCTTCCCCCAAGCTTCGAGACACCAAGTCCACAGATCAGAAGATGACATTGTTGCACTTCTTGGCTGAGTTGTGTGAGAATGACCATCCCGATGTCCTGAAGTTTCCAGATGAGCTTGCCCATGTGGAGAAAGCCAGCCGAGGTGGGGCAGGTTGAGGTGCAGCTAGAAGGCTGTTCCAGGCCCCCAGAATCTCTGTATTGGGATGGAAATAAGACATGGTCTAGGTCTTGGTAGTTCTCACTTCTTCCTTTCTTAGAAGGGAGTGGGAGAGGGTGGAGGCACAGTGTCTAGGCCACAGCAAAGAGGATTATCAGGCACAAGGGAGGTCTTCCTGTACAGAAGTGGGAAGCATTCTTTCCCTTCCTAGGGAAACACCAAATACTAAAAAAACAACAGGAAGAAAGGCAGATGTTTTTAGTCTAGGTCAGTGGTTCTTTTTATTGAGAAAGCATGGACTAGATTGACAAAAATCAGGCCTCACCGTCTTGGAACGAGGCACAGAAAAAGCAGCACTCAGTAGAAACAGGAACATGTTTCTGCCCTTCCTCTGTATTGCTGTGTATAGCTCCGTCCTCCCAAACTCTCTCTAAAATAAATGAGACCAAGATCCAGGGGGCTTTCACGGGTTCTTGTTAAATTAAATGAAACTTCTCTTTGTGAGGCTGGAGGTTCAGGCATCAAGTAACTTACAGTTTAAGTGGAAAGAAGAGAAGAGTGCAATGTGTGGGACCACTGGAGGAGGGGACCTGAGAGCTGCAGCTCACCGTGCGCACTGACACGGTGCCCTGATGACCAGAAGCTGAGGGTCTGGGGACTGGCAGTAACTCTTGCTTTCTCTTTTTGTCTCCTTTAGTTTCTGCTGAAAACTTGCAAAAGAACCTAGATCAGATGAAGAAACAAATTTCTGATGTGGAACGTGATGTTCAGAATTTCCCAGCTGCCACAGATGAGAAAGACAAGTTTGTTGAAAAAATGACTATATCCTTTCTTAGGAGAGGAGGGAGTTCCTAGGATACTTGCTGGGAAGGGAAGGAAGACTTCCCAGAGAGAGGACAGCTGGAGAGATCTGGGGGTAGAGAATTTTTCCTCTTTAAAAAAACTCTTAAAAAAATTGTTTTCATTATATACATAGTTCTTGAGAGCATTCTCGTTGTGGTAGGCACACCACCAAAATTCCTCCCTGATCCCTTGCTCTCTGCCCCATCTCTATTACACACACGCACATATTCTCTTTTCTCGCCCCTTCCTAACCACTGCCACTAGACTCCTCATTTTCAGCTCAGGAGTGTATTCTAAACAAAAACCGTGTTGTGTTGTGTTGCTTTTTGCACCTCCTGGCTCTCAGCCCTGACCCCATGGCAGCATGTGCAGAGCCATGTTACTGCCACCCCCTGCTGTAGGTGAGCCATGGTTTACAGTTTTCCATTCCTGTTCTGGATATTTCAGTTGCTTCTTGCCTTTGCTCTTACAAGCAGTGTCGTGTTGAACATCCTTGTGCATGCCAGCATGCGTCTCTGCGTGCTCCTCGGGGCCAGAGCAGTGGGTCTGCTTCCTGGCCTTGGTCCTTGACTCCCTGGCCGCACAGCTTTGTGAAGGACGCGCAGGAGCAGTATAACAAGCTGCGGCTGATGCACTGTAACATGGAGGCCCTCTATAAGGAGCTGGGAGACTACTTCCTCTTTGACCCCAAGAAGGTGTCGGTGGAAGAATTCTTCATGGATCTGCACAACTTCAAGAATATGTTTGTGGTGAGCCAGGGATACTGCTGACTGAATCTTTTGTGGACATTTCTTGCTTTCCACATGGCTTGCTGGGAGGTGGGCTTATGTGGAAGTGCACGCATGCCCACGTGTTTCATTTTGTTTTCCTCCACAGCAAGCAGTTAAGGAAAACCAGAAGCGGCGGGAGACAGAGGAAAAGATGCGGCGAGCAAAACTAGCCAAGGAGAAGGCAGAGAAGGAGCGGCTCGAGAAGCAGCAGAAGAGAGAGCAACTCATAGACATGAATGCAGGTAAGAAGCGAGGAGAAGGGTTGATGGGCTGAAACAGGAACATTTGCAGGGCTTCTCTGCCTAGAATCTCAAGGCCAAAGAGAACAGCTCATGTCTGAGCTCAGCTCCTGGCAAAAGATTGTTGGCAGCCTTTTACCTCCAAGAGCCTGACGCTGGACTTGAACCTCAGCTCCCCTGCATGTGCATTCCAGTGCCCCATGCTCACCCCCCCCCCCACCCCCCGCCCCCCGCCTTTGCTAGTTCCTGTGTTATGTCTCATCTCCCAGTGGGTTTAATATTGCTGTAACGTGTACTCTTCTGCCTGGCCACATGGTCTTCTGGCCCATTTTTGTTCCATCTGCTACATCTTTCTTTTTTTTTTTTTTTTTTAAGATTTTATTTATTTAACAGACAGAGATCACAAGTAGGCAGAGAGGCAGACAGAGTGCGAAGCAGGCTCTCTGCTGAGCAGAGAGACCGATGTGGGGCTTGATCCCAGGACCCTGAGATCATGACCCGAGCTGAAGGCAGAGGCTTAACCCACTGAGCCACCCAAATGCCCCTACATCTTTCATTCTTTTCCCCAAAATGTTTTCCTGGCCTTGCTCCTTTCACTGGTGGCTTGTCCTCCTCTCTGCTTATTTGCACTAAGTACTATGTGCTCAGTACCTCCGCACAGCCGTACACACTGTATACAAGCATAACTGCGCATACCTACGAGGTTATAAAGGGACTGAACTTCTGGAGAAGGGACCATGGGAGCTGGCTACTCTTTTCTTTAGCAGAATCTGTTTCACTACCAGAAGCATGTCTTTGTTGAAACATATGGGCTCAATTACTGGCCTTCTGTTTCCTGTCTCTGCTGCCTTCCTGCTGTTGATGCCCTGCCCCCCTCTGTTCCTTCTCTGGGTAGCAGGAATATAGCATACATTGTGCATGGCACTGAGCTGAGGCCGCCCTTCTTGAACCTGAGGAACTACGAGCCATTTAAGTAAAGGGCAGGGGAAGTGGGGTAGCTGGGTGATGGGCATTAAGGAGGGCACATGATGTCATGAGCACTGGGTGTTATATGCAACTGATAAATCACTGAACTCTGCCTCTGAAACTAATGATGTACTGTATGTGGGCTAATTGAATTTATATATAAAAAAAAATAAAGGGGTTTTAAGGCTGTCAAGTCTGGCAAGAATCAAAGTGCTTTGCTGAGCACAAGAGGCCAGAGCTGCTCTCGCACCTAAGGATATTGCTTTGGAAGCTCCTATTGCGGTAAAAGTAGTGACCTGAAGGAGCTGAACAGCCTCCCTTTTTTTCTTTTCTTGATACTTTGCTGGGATCTAGTTATATAGAAGCCACAGATTTTGTTTTACTACTAATGCTGTTGAAGCCCACACCTAGTATCCTTTCCCTTCCCCATTCTCCCCTGGTGGCCAGTGTCTGTCCTCAGGTACTGTCTAGGATGCATCAGGCGAAGGTGGAATCCAGTGGAGATGCAGGATGAGGGCTGCACCCCCTTATCTGGTGGTGCAGCAAGCCCTGGCCCTGGTCCCCAAGGCAAGCAAATGAGGTTGGAATGTAGGTCAGCTGCACTGGTTATGTGAGCCAGCAGGTGGCGCCGGGAGCAGTGAGCCCAGCCCGGTAGCTTCCAGCCTGCAGGCTTCTTGGGATTTCAGTTTCAGATTTCACCACCCAGAGCTGTTACCATGGAAACAGAGCCAGGCTGAACAGGGACTCTACATTAACTCTTTATATTCCAGCTAGGATGCTCCTACATGCTGAGCTGGCTTCTGAAAGATGTAGCCACAAGGGGCAGTACTTAAGTAAAATTCAGCTGTGGAGTGGGTGTCGTCTTTTTCCTCAGCCCTGCTCTGAAACTGGAACCAGGCTGTCCCTGATGTGTTTATAGGAATTAGAGTGAAACACTTTAGGATAAAGAGCAAGTGATATGGTTGCATATTAATTTTATACTCCCAGTCTTTATGTACTTAAACTGGAATTGGAGTTGGGCAGTTCTGCAATTCTCTGTGCTAGTCCCCGGGGAGTTGGGAAAGAACGTAATTCAAGGAAATATTCCAAGGTTTACATTGGTTAGTAGGCAGTGAAACCTTTTCTTTTAACCACTGTCCAGCAGATGCAATTAAACATGGGCTATGAGGCTTGAGGTTTAGCCCTGTGTCTGCTCTGAGTCCTCAGCCACTGAGGGCCAGGGGTAAGCCAGGCAACAGTCATAGAGTTGGCGTGGGACTTAACACTGTAAGCTGCTGAGGCTGAAGAGCTTACATCTCCATCTTTGTTCATGACAGAGGGTGATGAGACCGGTGTGATGGACAGTCTCCTGGAAGCTCTGCAGACAGGCGCAGCATTCCGACGGAAGAGAGGACCCCGTCAGGGTAAGGAAGCAGATGGAGCCCAGCCTGGGCATGTGGAAGGGGTGAGGTCTCTCTGCTCCTGGTCCTGCTTGCCTTGGGCTGAAGAACAGGTAAAGATGTTCTCTGAGGGTTTAGGAACTTCCTCATGATAATCCATGCATCAAGAGTGGGTTGTCCAGTCCTCTACCTCCCACGTTAGAAAGCGTGGACTTGGAGAACTAGGTCTTCAGATCTGTTAGCAGATCTATTATAGCTGATGATGACTGCACTTCTCCCCATTCTTGAAGCAGAAACCTGGAACAAATGAACCATGGTGTAGGACACAGATTCGGGTGGTGACTGCAGGTATGAACAAAAACTGAGCTAAAAGTGTACATTAGATGTAGGAAATAAAGTCAAGAGCCCTTATTCTCAACTTCAAAAGCAGAAAAGATAGAGGAGATTAGGCATCATAATCCTCAGATGTAATAATACAAAGGAGCAGTCCAATGGAAGAAACTGTCTCTGTCTGAGAATTACCTCTCCTTGGGTGCAGTCAGCCCGCAGTACTTTTTGTCTTCCCCACTGACTTCCTTACAGCCTCCTCTCCCAACCATCTGAAGATTTCAGTGGATTAAGTTGAGTCAGAGCCTCTAAGAATTATGGGGATAAATAGACAAGTGATCCAGGCATTAGTGTGGAGAAGGATCAGTGGATAAGCTTCCTTAGAAGGAAGCACGCAGTGGCCAAGAGACTGGCCCAGGAGAAGGTACTACAGCCAACACTATCCCTTGGGTGGGTGAGGGCACTGTTGTATCTGGTGAGGGCCCTTCTGGACTAGGAGAGATAGATGGTGTCTTTCCTGGGTTGAAGGGTGGGAATAACAGAAAAGGCAGTCATGAAGGGTTTCTACTTTCAAGAGAGTGAAAGCTGCGTTCCTGTTGCCTGCCTGGGCGGTTCTGTAGATCTCTTTGATAAGAGCTTTAAGGTTATTGGAAGGAGGAATAGTGTAGCTTGCTTTGGCCTCTGTAGGGCTTCCAGTACCTGTCATAGCCTGGACAGGGATCCTCTGGATCAAGTGTGTAGACCATGCTAGCCCCCATAAACTTAATGTCCCAAAGGTTGCTATCCTTTTCAGCCCATACTCTGAATTCCCAAAGGAATATTCCCCTCTGACGGCTCTTCTGCATGACTTCAGAACCTTCCCTAAATAGGAGAATCACTAGTTACAAGTCTTCCCCATTTCCTGGCATCCTCTTGGTAGGCTTTGTAGTGGGAGGAGAGGTGCTTATGCTTATGATGGACTTAGAATTTCCTGGCATAGTGCGTTCAATCCTATAGATTGGTGTTTGGGTAGAGAGTGCAGCTAGTAGTATTTGTTTAGTTTTTAAAGGTTCTTATGAGATGCTTTCAACCCCCTGCCAATGTGGCCTTACATTAGGCATTTCCAGCCAAATGGAAGTATAGTGCATCTCACTGTTGACTCTCAGCCTGCCAACCTGCATCTGACTGTTGGTAGGGAATTCCCTTTTTAAGCCTCTTCCTCTGAAACTGGACTAGAATCCCAGATGCCTCCTGTACACAGGCAGCCAGACATCAACGGCTCCCCTCTGTGGAGAGGTCCCATTCTCTGCTTCTTCCCAAGTAGGGAACCAGGACTCACAGGCAGAGGAAGCAGGGATTTTGTTGGAACATAACCTTTCAGCAGAAGATCTAAATTAGGGGCGCCTGGGTGGCTCAGTGGGTTAAAGCCTCTGCCTTCAGCTCAGGTCATGATCCCAGGGTCCTGGGATCGAGCCGCATTGCATTGGCCTGTCTGCTCAGCAGGGAGCCTGCTTCCCCCCCCCTTCTCTGTCTGCCTGCCTCTCTGCCTATTTGTGATCTCTGTCAAATAAACAAAAATCTTTAAAAAAAGATCTAAATTAGTCAAAGTGCTGTTCTCAGTGCAAGAAGGAATAGGAGATGAATACTAGGAAATAGTAAGAGAAGCAGGGAAGTGCATACTTTTTAAATTGGTTCCATCCTGTAATCTAATCTTTCTGGGCTGTAGGTTCACAAAACAGGGCTGAATGTATCTGAAAGCATCTCCCCAGGAAGACCTTTCTGGTTACTCTGGTATGCTGCTGAGGTGGTACATTCACATGTTGTGAAGTGATGTGGCCTCACGCTTTTAAATGTAAAAACTCGACCACAATCGGAAGAGGAAGAGCATCGGGCTAGGTAGAGACCAAAGGACCCAAAGTCAAGTCTAACTCTGGTGCTGTTGAGGGTACCTCAGACAATTTAGGGACTCAGTTTCTTCATGAGTTGGACTAAAATGGTCTCTTGAGTCTTTTCTGGCTTTAATTTTTTTTTTTGTCCAGCGACAGTAGAATTAAGACAGGAAAGAGGCTGGACTCAGAAGGCCTTATTCTCACTGTAAAGGCTGCAGGTTTCCCTCAGTGGCTACTGGACTTAGCTGGTCCACTCCTTCCTTCACCGACTCTGACTCTCCCCCATGGCCGATTGCCTTGAACCAAAAAACTGAAGCGCTAACGAGCAGATCTGCCTCACAGCCCTCCTCAGTCCCTGGGAAGCAGCTGTCCCTGCCTCAAAGACACTGGCCTTTTCCATAGGACTTAAAGGCATGTTTAAAAAAAAAAAAAAAAAGTCTTCCGGTCTCTGGAGACCTGAGAGAGTGTAGACAGAGTACAGAGTATACAAAGCACCATTGAGGCACTGGAAGAGGGGAGTTACTATCAGGGCCGGTTCACTAAAAGTGACATGTTAAGCTGCTGTGATCTGCAGGGTGTGGGAGAACAATGGTTTGAGTGTCAAAGAGAAGAATCCATGTGATTGTATCACAGCTACTGTTTCAAGCTGATGATTGAGTCAGTGTGCGGTTTTAATGACTCAACTTTATCTCCATGTCTGAATTGTGGCCTCTTATACACAGGCCATCTGCTCACTGAGATAAAAGTCAAGGGAAGAAATTGGTCTTTCTCTTCTTTTCCTTCCCTCTAAGCTCCACCTCCACTAATAGAACCTTAGAGTCTGGAGAGTGTCTGAAGACCTCCGGTGATTAGCATCTGACCTCTGCATAGAGGAAAGCAATTAAGACCCAGAGAAATTGTGGCTGGCTCAGCTCTAAACAGCTGGCCGACGCTAGAGCGAGGAACTTTGGCCCCCTTTTTGTGATTCCAAGTCCAGGGCTGTGGCCACTAAGCCTCCTTGATGGACAGGACAGTGACCCCTCTGTGGAGGCCAGCGGTATTCTTTCCTACCTTCGAGTGAAGAGAACACTGGACATGGTACATTTGCTCCAGGGAGTTTCTGATGACTACCTGTCTATAGAAGGGGAAGAATGTTTCCTACACCACCACCTCTTCTCCCTCCACTTCTGTGAAAATAGGACAGAAATTATAATTAGGTGATTTTTAGACAGTAATGAGGTCTTAAGGACAGTAATGACTGCCCCATCTGTCCTAGTTTCCTCTCCCCTAAGGAAGCTTATTAACAGGAACACTCCCTCTTTGGGAGCAGTTTCTAGACTATTTTATAAATGTCTTTTTCTAAATCATTGACCTTTTTTTTGATTCATTTGTACTGGTGTTATATATGGTTGGTAGATTTTGCTGGTGTTTTTATACTAGCCCACCCTAGAACATCTAGGAATCTGGCTTCAGAGAGCTTTGACCAGTGTCTCAGGATGGTTCCCTTTTCCCCACTAGACTATGACACCATTCTCTTGTGAGTTAATAATACTCCCTGATCTAATACAGTCAAATTATGTATCTGCTTCTGTGGCTACTTTTCAGTAGTCTCAAGTACCCAAGCTAGGGAAAAAAGGGGAAGAGTCACTTTCTCTGAGTTGTTCAGACTGTTGAGTATAATTGTGACCCTGAAGACAAAGTAGAAACAGGAATTCTTCTGTTCTGCTGATTCTCTTTCCAATTCCAGCTGAGAGCTTTCTCATTTCTGGTTCTAATCTTAGGCCACATCATGGCCATCCCTAGGCTTAAAAGCTAAGTTTTGGTCTTCTCCCCACCTGCCCTCCACTCTTAGTTTTGGTAATGCATCAGAATCTTTTGGAATCTAGAAAATGTAGAAATAGTACTTGATGAGGTACAACTGGCGTCCTCTTAAAGGAAGAAATCAAAGAGAAACACCACAAGACATGCCACACTTGAACTCTGACTTTTCCCATGTTGCCCAGGACAGGTGTCTCTGAAGACCTGGTGTTCTTTTTCTTCTGGGGTCTGGAATCAGGAATTCTTTCAGCCTAAACAACACCCCTTCAGTCACACACACAAGTAATTGGCAGTATTTTCTCAACTGCTAGAGACTGAAAGCACAGGAACCCCAAAGTGACAGCAAGCCACTGCCTTTCTGGGCATGAGAGGTAGGGTCCTAGAGAAGGGAGTCCTTCAGAAAAGAGCTGAAACTAAATTGCTTTCTAGGTGCAGACAAAGTAAATGCAGGATGCAAGCCATGTGCTTGCTTTTCTGTGTGGAAACTGCACAGGTTTGGCTCCAGACTTGGCTGGAGAGACTAAGCAGATAGAAAACATCTACCTGTAGATCTTCCAGCGGGTGCTCCTTTTCCTCTCCTGTCAGTCACTGAGGCCACAGCCTGTGTTCATAATCCAAGGAGTGGTTTGTGTGAACGGCCCGGAGTCTGGGTCCCATTCCTTCCACCTGGAACCAGATGATGGGCCATTGTGCTGGTCGGTCAGGGCCTTCACTCTGTCTTCTCCTCTTGTTAGACAGTCCCTTGTGCCCCTGGGAGGAGGAGTTGGAGGAGGAGGAGACCCGTCCATTGGTAACCTGTGGGCATGCCGAGGGCTCCCTGATATGCGGGCAGCCTCTGATGTGTGCGCACAGTGGTGCTGTGTCCCACTTCTGGGGAAATTGGCAGCCCTGCTGAGAAGCTGACCCTGTTTGGCTTCTGCCCTGCCATGAGCTGCTTGCCAGTCGAAACAAGGCGCAGGGGTTCCGGGCACTTTGTTGACCCCCTCTGGACCTTGCCTTCCTGTGCGTGTCCTGAGGCTGCCCGTGTCCTGCTCTCTTGCTGGGGGAGGGCTAGGCTCCTTTCACCTGTCCCTGCTTCTTTAATGCTTAGGCGCTGCTTTCTTCATTCATCTTTCCCATGACCGAGCAAGCAGGGTTTTTGGTATAAATCAAATGCTTAAAATTCACCCGTTTTAAAGTATATACTTCAGTGGTCTTTAGAGAATAGTTATAAGTTTTTGCAAACATCACCACTAATTCCAGAATAATACCTAATTCCCAGAAAGAAACCCCATCCCCATGAGCAGTCATTCCCCCAGTCCCTGGCCATCATGAATCTACTGTCTCCCTGGATGTGCCCCTTCTAGACATTTCATAGAAATGGAATCCTAGCACATGTGGCCTTTGCGTCTGGTTTCTTTCAGCCCAGGCAGGTGGCTCCTGGTGTACGTGTGGTCTCTCTGTGCTGTTTGTAGGGCATGGGAAGAGGCAGAGAGCATGAGCTGGGCAGAGTCCCAAGAAACTGCCTTTGTGTTGAAGATACTGGTGCCATAACTCTGCATCCTGTAAATCAATGGGAGAGTCTTAGGGGTGGCTCCCAGAAGTTAGACCAGAAACTTATAAATTGATTGGTTCTTCTCTTCCTGTTTAAGATGACAACTGGAGCTTCATAATCCCTTAGCCCACTGGGCTGAGATTTCTTTGTAGGGGACTGTCCTTGACCCTAGCTCTGCCTTCCCTGACATACCTTTCCTGACCCACCCACCCTCACAGCCACATACATACCTCATTGGGCCCTTGAAGAGGTGGGAAAGAGCTAGGCGTGTGGGCGTGGGGAGAGGGATGGAGGGCTGGTGGGACATCTGGGAGCCTGACATGCATGTGGGGTCAGTTGCATGGCTGCTGCTCTGCTCCTTGCTGCAGGAGTTGCCCCAGGCAGCCTGAGGAAGGCCTTCCTGTGCTTGGGACAGCCTTCCCAGGGTTCACTCCAAATGGTTCGGGCCTAGGAAATTCCTGGAAACTGCCAAGAAAACAAAAATAATACTGTCGGGGCGCCTGGGTGGCTCAGTGGGTTAAAGCCTCTGCCTTCAGCTCAGGTCATGATCTCAGGGTCCTGGGATCAAGCCCCACATCAGGCTCCCTGCTTAGCGGGGAGCCTGCTTTCCCCCCCTCTGTTTCTCTGCCTCCTTGTGATCTCTGTCCAATAAATAAAATCTTTAAAAATAATAATAATAATACTGTCTACCAAGCCTGGTTCTATTTAATTTCAGCAACCCAGTGATGAGTAAACCCATTTTGAGTACTTGATTTCGCCTTAAATTTTGCACAAACTTGAACCACATGTGTCTGTCTCAGTATACTCAAACCTGTGCAGCTTCCACACAGGAAAGCAAGCACACAGCTTGCACCCTCCATTTACATTGTCTGCACCTAGAAAAGTCTATTCCCTGTGTTCTTAGATCTCTGCTCCTCCTCCTCTAAAGTATTGGCCTCTCTGAACCAGATTGTGAAGCCCCTTTTGCATGGCCTTGGGCTGAATGTTTGCTACAGAGAAGGAAAGGGATTAGAAATTGGGCCTTCTGTGGATAAGCTCTCATGTCTTCTCTTTGCAGCCAACAGGAAGGCCGGGTGTGCAGTCACATCTTTGCTAGCCTCAGAGCTAACTAAGGACGACGCCATGACTGCTGTTCCTTCTAAGATGGCCAAGAACAATGAGGGAGTCTCCACAATCCTGGAGGAAACCAAGGAATTGGTTGGCCGTGCAAACTAAGCTGGGGCCTGTGGCCTCAGCAGCCCCCTGGGGCGCTCCAGACTGTCTTGCCCTGTAGCCTGTGCCTAAAGGGTCATGGAAGTATTCTTCTGGGGTGGCTGCTCCCACTATCCTGACCCTTTCTCTCTGGCCTGCCGCTCTCTGTACATCACACAAGCTTCAGCTGCCTGGAGGCCAGCAGGAAAGGGCATTGGGGGTCGAGGGGAGGCCTGAGCCCGACCCAGCCAGCCCTGGCTGTTGTATTACCAAAGCAGGCTCCTTGTTTGCTGCCTTAACCCCAAATGTCTCCTCTCTGTCACCGAGGCCTTGTCTCAGACCAGGTCCCACCTGCTTTTCCAGCCCCTGCTTTTCCAGTGGGCTTTCACCTGGGTCAGTCTTGCTGGGTGTTTTTCTTTTGTGGTTTCTCCAGCCCTGAGAACAGCATGGGGCTTGTGAACCTTTAGGCTCTATCCCTCCTTTCATTGCTGTTACCTCTGCTCTGCTCTTCCCTCTCCTGGTTGTTATTTATTACTTGTGGTGTGACAGTGCCATGGCTCTAGCCATGCCTAGAGAAGTGGGGAGCAAACCCCATCCTTACCGCACCTTCCTCAGAAAGGCGTCCCAGAACAAAAAGGACCTGAACCACTTGATCTGTTCCACCGTGGCCAAGGGCCTGTGGGGAGGCAAGGTACAGAGACATTGTGGGACTTATCCCCAGCCTGCTGCCATGTTTGAGGACCCTGCCTCTGTGAACTCTCTACCCCTGCCCCAGGCCACTGAGCCACAGTCACTCCTCACACCTTCCCCAGAGCTTTGGTGCATCTCATCTGGAGTATGAGCTGTACTGTGACCATCCCAACACCTCACCCTCTGTCTCCAAGGAAATGGGAGGTGGAGCCTCCTGGCTGAGAAATTGTTTTGCAAATGGATCTATTTTTATATGAGATTTTTTTTTTTTTTTAAAGAAAATATTCCTTCCCCCTTTCCCCTTCATAATGTAAGAGGCTCTGATGGCAGGACCCAGCGACCCTGGGATTTCTCACCACAGGCCTCAATCCTGAGCAAGACCCTGGACCGCCACGTCAGCCCTAAAGCCTTCTGGGCCCTTGAGGCCAGTGCAGATTCTCTCTCCCATTATCCAGTTTTGGGGCAGGAGGAAGCTCTTCCCTGACAGAGCTGGACGGGGCCTAAGAATAGTGGGAGCTCTGAGACCACAGAGTTTTTATAAATGTAATATATTTATCAAGCCAAATGTGCAAATGCTAACTGGACACTGGGCAAGGAAGCACAGGAGTGTGGCCACGTGGCATCCCCCGCTCCCTTCTGAACAGTAGGCAGGCCAAAACTGTTCAGTAGCCCTGACTCCAGGAAGCTCAGATTCTCTGGCTCAAGGTGACACTTTGCCCTCCTTGTGTTTTTAGCTTCCCACCACAGGTAAGGAGAGAGCATGACACGGTTAGGGCTTGACCCAGGGTGAGAGTTGTTGGAGCAAAAGGGCAGTGCGGGGGGGGGGGGGGGGGCTTACGTGACCTAAGGGTTCCTGCAGGGAGGCCTTCAGGCCAGGAACCAGGGTGCTGGTTGCTACAGCTGCCAGTGTGTGAAGGGGCAACAGCAGCTCCTTTGAAGCTCTTCCCTGGAAGGTGGGGGTAGGGAGGAGGCTGCCTCCCTGGGTTCCTCCTCCCTGCTGACATCTGGGGCTTTGACCCTATCTTTTTTAATCTACTTTTGCTAGGATGCATTTAATAAAAAAAAAAAAAAAAAAATGCAAACCTATCTCCCTCGCCTTTTGGGCTTCTGGGATGTCATCACCTCCAGTTTATTGGGTTTGTTTCCAACTGTTAATAAAGCATTGAAACAGTACTACCTTACTGCTTCTTTTGTGAGTTTAAGCTGTTTCCAAAGACCTGTTTGACCTGACAAAAGTTGAAGGTGCCAGGGCGCCTGGGTGGCTTGGTTGTTAAGCATCTGCCTTCAGCACAGATCATGATCCCAGGTCCTGGGATAGAGCCCCGCATCGCATCGGGCTCCCTGCTCTGCCGGAAACTTGCTTCTCCCTCTTCCACTCCTCGTGCTTGTGTTCTCCAACTATTTCTCAAATAGATAAATAAAATCTTAAAAAAAAAAAAAGTGATGATGCCAAAGGTGTGCCAGACAAACACCCTGCTTGGGCTTCTGCCCTTACATTTGCTGGACCTAAAGAAATGGGGCCCAGTTCTGTCCTATCCCCCCTCCACATTGCTGCCTGGGGGCTTCTCTTGAACTCAGTTCTAGCTCCCCCACCTCCTCATGCCCCCAATACCTGTGCCTCTTTTTACTGAGGGAACAATTCTCCCATCTCCCCTCTTCTATCCCGTCCTCCCACTAACCCCTCACCCCCCTACACCCCTCCCCCCTTTTTGGTGGCCACAGACTTTAGGAGCTTACACTGGGGTAGAAACCTGAGCCTGCCAGCAGAGGTCAGAAACCAGAGGTCATGCTCCAGGGGACTTGCTGCTCAGATGTGTGTTGTGACCTGCACAAAGGAACCTTACAAGCTGTGAGCAGACCCAGAATAGCAGAGGCGGAAGAGGACCACAGAACCATTCGGACAAGCTCTAGAATTGGAAATAAAATCCTTTTAAATAGCCCTGGGGCCTGGGCAGCTGCCTCCCCTTCATGGCGGGGGACGTGGGGGTGGGCTGCCTTCCTCCTCCCCCACCGGAGGCCACGCGTTTCTGGCTCAGAGCTTTACAGGCGCACATACCAATTAGGGGACCAACCGCAGCTGCTCACAGGCTCTGCCAGTGTACTGCCGTGCCTGGAATAGAACCCAGGCAGCCAGCACCCGTCCCCCCCCCAACCCCGCAGCCTGGCTCTCAGAAACAAACCCCTGCTTCCATCTCAAACCGTGCAACACCACCCTTCCTCCCACGCAAGAAACTCGCCTCCAGATGCTTGGTTGGAAGGCTTGGTTTCCATGACAACAGACTGGGAGCTAGCAGAACATGTGACCCGGCTCTGAGAGAGCCGTCGCGCAGAGGAAGCCCGGAGACAGCCTCCTTCCAGCCTGCGGTTAGGCATCCCCTCACAGAACCCCACCGCCCTCCGCTCCAGATAACCCCAGTGGGTCTGCGTTTCTGTCCTTCCACCCCGCCTTCTCTCTTCTACTTCCTGCAGCTCCTCTGACTGCAGCAACCTTGAATCCCACTGTGCTTCAAGGAAGCCGGCAGAGGAGGAAGGGAGGGGAGGACTACCAACTGAAGAGTGAATGGAAAAGCAGGAGGGGGGGCAGGGAAGGGAAGGAGGGAGGACGATCTGCGTCTGCGGACAATCTCATTTCCTGCACACGTTTCAATCCCGACACCATTGCCGCCTCCCCAGCAACGGGGATGAAACTTCCAATTTCCTTGGCTTTGCTGCGTTTAGTGGGAAGGTGAATTCCAAATGGATAAACTGAGGCCCAGCCTATTATAGACTGGGCCTCTAGAGAACCGCCTCCAGCACAACCTCCCAATTCCACAATGTTCCCAAACTCACTAGGCAGCAGGGGTGAAGGGGAATAGGCAAAGGGGCATCCCCCCTCCTCCGGAGAAGCCCCTGAGAGGCACTCCTGGGTATTCATTTTAGCAGGGAAGAGGCGGGAACTAAGGAAACGTCCACCACCACCACCAGATTTCCAGCGAGTTCCAACGCACTCCCGCTCCCGCCCCCGCCCTGGAGGGTCCTCTTTTGCCTGGAGACTGGCGCCTAGAGCCGTAGCGGAGACGGCGCAAGCACACTGACGCAGCACACCGATGGGCTGTGCCCCGAAATCCCCGCCTCCACCACAGACCCTGAAGCCGATTACACACAATGGAACACAATCACAGCTGTACACTGTGACGTCTAACAGGACTGCAAGCATACACTGCCATACCTGACAGCCAGAGACAGTCTCACACAAAACCAAGACGCAAACGCAATCATCGCCTTGCGAGCCCACCTGCCTCCCAGCACACGCCGCTTAGCTCGCCGCTTCATCCACACATGCCCGGAGCCTCCATCCCTTACACAGAACCATTCAGCCTTTCAGAAGAAACCTTTTAATTTTTTTTTTTCAAAGAAAAAAAGCCATATAAATATTAGAGTATAAAACTTGCGTGAGACACAGGAAAGGGAGTGGGTGGGGAAGCTACGTGACTATGCGAAGTAAAGCACTTATAGGAGTCAGTACAGGGGAGGGGTCGCCGCAGCGCGGGGACACAGCACAAAACACAGCACGGCCGCCGCAGGCAGATTCAAGGACAGACGGCTGCGCGGAGGCCCCCGCCCACCCGCCACCACGGAAAAGCACACCGCACTACACTATTGGCTATTCTACACCAGCCGAAAGAGGGAGGGGGCTCTACACTACTGTTAGGGCTGGGGTGGGGTTCTTGCACAGCCCCGATGGAGGGACGGGGCTGGGGGTGGAGGGGCAGATGGGGGTGGGCAGAGAAAGGTCTATGCACAAGGAGGCACTGGGAGACTTTAACCAGGCTCTGGCCACTAGAGGGCAGACTGTGGGGGGCGCCTGGGCAGTGGCGTTCACAGAAAAGAAAGGGCACCTGGCAAAATGAAGGAACAGAGGCTTGGGGAGTGCAGGGGCCCTGTGGAGAAGCTCTGATGCGGGGCTGAGACCTCCTGTCCACTTGGTCCCAGCTCTAGCTCCATGCCTCCTCAACCCAAGGACCAAGAATGGCCCAGCTGACCCTCCTTTGTTACTGGGGCCACAATGACTCTTCTACCAGTGGCACCTCTGGGGTACCCAGCACCTACAGAGGGCCCTCTGACCTCTCCAGGGGACCTGGTCCTAAACATCCTCAAACCTTCCCTGGACTGTAATGCCCCCTGAAATCCACTGATGCTAAAAGCTCAGCCCAAAGTTTACTGCCTTTACGTGGTAAATGAGGGTCCAGCCTTCTACAAGACCCTGATAACCAGTAAGTCAAGCTTTGTCCATCCCCATACCCTTCCCTTCTTTATCCTACCACCCCATACTGTCTTGGAACATGCAGTGGAGTCTCTTGTTTGGGGAGGGGGTAGTCAACGGCATGCAGTGGGAACACTAAACAATGAGAAAGAACAAAAGACTGGTCCCAAGGGCTTTGGGAAGAGGCATGGTAGCAAAGTGCCCTCCCTAAATCCAGCAAGCATCAGTACCATGGGAATGGTGACCATGTCTCCCAAAACTTGAGCTTGGTCATGGGGCTCTGGAGGGAGATGAAAGGACTGGCACCAAACCATGCTTTGGGGGAAGTCTGAGAATTGGAAAGGCCTAAAGGTTATTGATGCCCTTCCAACTCTTCAGAACTATGAGCCTTTTTAGGTCACCAGGTACCTCAACACCCCAACCACCTTACTCGAGAAAAAGGGGCTGCTGAGGGAGTGGGGTGGGGTGGGATGGGTAGGAGGAAGGCAGGGGATGGTAGATGGGCCTGATTAAATTTGGAAGATGACAAAGTTCAGCTGTAACTAAAGGGGGTGTGATAAATTGTGTCTACACGAACCCCACTACCCCCATGGGCACAGCAATTGATTGGATGGGGGTTCCCAGCAGAACTCCCTTTGCATATTCAATCCCTTGGGGGCAGGGAGGGGGGTGCTGACTGGGCACTTGTTTCTGTTTCCCAAGGGGAGCATGGCCTGGATCCCTACCAGTATCTTGGGGGTAAGCCCTGAAAATCCGAGGCCTGGGTACAAGTAAGGAGAGACTGGGCTGGTTGGGGCAGGAAGCTGCCCTGTGGCTCCAGGCCCGGCCTCCACATTACTTCTTCTCCTTTTTGCCTGACTTCTTTTTGTTGCCGTTGCCACCTGCAGGAGTCTTGCCATCTCGCTTGCCAGCTGCATTGGTCAGTGTGGCATTACTGCCAGGGATGTAGACATTCTGGCGGTAGTCGGGCACATGCTGCAGGGTGAACTGAGGCCCGTAGCGGGCACTTAGGCCCATGGTGCCAGCACCCCCTCCCAGGGTGGAGCTCCCATCAGCGGCTTCTGCAAGAGACAAAGGAAGGTCAGGAGCTAAACTCTGGGTCCGCAACAGTCACTCTGTTAGAGCACAAACCAGTTAATGAAGGCCTGCAAAGCACCTGGCCCTGACCCTGCTGAGCCCTGGGAATGTCTTCTCTATTCACAAGGGGCAGAGGAAAGTGAGACACGCTAGATCTGATGCCCAGCTTTCTTACCTACTGATTTGGGGCAAGTCTACCTGGACTCCCTTATGTCTCCTCAGTCTTCTGATCTGTGAAACTAGTTAAAAACAGCATCCGGGATGCCTGGGTGGCTCAGTGGGTTAAGCCGCTGCCTTCAGCTCAGGTCATGATCCCAGCGTCCTGGGATCGAGTCCCACATCGGGCTCCTTGCTCTCCAGGGAGCCTGCTTCTCCCTCTGCCTGCCACTCTGTCTGCCTGTGCTCGCTCTCCCTCTGACAAATAAAAAATAAAAATAAAAATAAAAATAAAATTAAAAAAAAAAAAAAACAGCATCCACCAGGGCACCTGGGTGGCTCAGTTGGTTGGGCGTCTGTCTTTGGCTCAGGTCATGGTCTTGGGGTCCTGGGATCGAGCCCTGCATCAGGGTCCCTGCTCAGTGGGGAACCTGCTTCTCCCTTTCCTCCCCTACTTGTGCTCTCACCACCTCTGCTGCTATCTGTCTTTCTCGCTAAGAAATGAATAAAATCTTGGGGCACCTGGGTGGCTCAGTGGGTTAAGCCGATGCCTTCGGCTCAGGTCATGATCTCAGGGTCTTGGGATGGTGCCCTGAATGGGGCTCTCTGCTCAGTGGGGAACCTGCTTCCCCGTCTCTCTCTGCCTGCCTCTCTGCCTACTTGTGATCTCTGTCTGTCAAATAAATAAATAAAATCTTTAAAAAAAATAAATGAATAAAATCTTAAAAAAGAAAAAAGGCATCTTCAGGTTTGGGTTAAGGCTGACCAAGATTATGATGTACACAAAGCACCTAGAAGAGTGCCTATTATGTGGTAAGGACTTAAAACATAAACATACTAGTTGTTACTCTTCTCAGGGCTGAGTTAAAAGCTCTCAAATCCTTGCCCTAAGCCTTCTCTGGTGGCCACACTGGATCATGAGCTCCTGGGGGACTGCAGCCAGGCCCTGTTGGTCCTTCTCTCCTTGGGCCAGCACCCACAGCGCTGGTATTGAGCAGTTCTGTTGTTTGTGTGGGGTAGGGACAGTTCCCAGGCATTCAGTTTGGAATAGCACCAGCAGCTGACACCTATTCCTTGCCAGGCACTCTGCTAGAGAGCACGCAGGCTCAAAGGCCTTCACTTCCACAAAGCAACCCATAGAGATATGTGGGATTTACCCCACTTCACAGATGAGGAAAGCAAGGTCCAGAGAAGCTAACTCAAAGCCACAGCAGCCAGCATGGGTTAAAGCCCAGGTGTATCTAAGCACCCACTCTTGGGCAGAGTCCCCACCATGCCCAGCAGTGTGGGCTGGTCCCTCCCTCTTCCCTCATCCCTCTGCAGGGAGCTGAGCTGGAGAGAAGACAGGGCTGAGCAGGGTTCTAGGAGACTAAGAAGGTGACCTGGGAGCAGCCAGTGGAGGGAGGGACAACACAGGCAGAGGCTCAGAGTATCAGAGCTGGGTGACACTGGAGAACACCTCAAGCCCAGCTTCCTACCCTGGCACAAGAAGAAATGGGGTCTAGGGAAGTACAGATGGGGGCCCCAGCTCCACATCACCCTGGGCACTTGTTGGAAATGAGACTCAGAATCTGCACCTTAACAAGATTTCCAAGTGATTTTGATGCACACTGAAGGTAGAGAAGCACAGAATCACTTACCTCACTGGGTTTTTGTGAGGCTTCAGTAGGATAACGCTTTGTGCAGTACCCAGGCCAGGGCTCAGTGCTCCGTGTGAGGTGGGGCTGCAACCCCCTCACCGACATATGCTTTGTGAGCGACTTCTACTCCTCACACCCCCTGACCAGGCCAGCAGGGAAAACCAGGAGCTGCCACACCTCAGACTGAGTTCACCAGGACTTCTGCAGGACTCCTCCGGCAGGGGGAGGGTTAAAGCCTGGGGAAATCCCAGCCCAGCTGGCAGATGAGCTCCCACCCCCCCCTTACTCCACCCTCGACTCTGGGAGTGGGTAGAGAGGGTGACTAAAGCCAGAGAGGCTGACTAATCCTGGGACACCAACCAGGGATTGAGAAACAGACCGGAACTATTTTCTAGACCAGCACTAGAGGGGGAGGGGAGAGGAGAAGTGAACAGAGACAGAGAGAGGAGTCCCAGCCTTTCTGCCTGCCTGCTCCCACTCCCGACACTCAGGTTTCTACAACCTCCATTTCAAGTCCCAAATCTCAGGATGTGAGGGCTTTGAGGGTGTGTGTGAAAGAAAGGTTGGGTGCGAGGGAGCAGCTGCCCACTTCCTTCTCTCTTTCTCCAGGCTGGTCCCCTCCCCCAGCCCTTTCATTCCACTGATTACCGCAGTTTCCCTAAGTAACTCCAGGAGGGAGCTAAGCTCACCCTCCCCTCCCCTCCTGCATCCCTCATCCAGCCTGGGAAGGGAGGGGAAGGAGGAGGGGGCGCAGAGTTGGCTTCAAAGAGCTAGGATTCCGGAGTGATTTAGGGTCTAAAGGGAAGACTTCAGAGGCGCCAGAGAAGGAGAGGGAGGGACAGACAGACACACACACACACACACAAACACACACAGGCACACACAAGAAAGGGAAATAAATGGGGAGAAACAGGAAGAAGGGAGGCAGGAACAGAAGGGTACAAAGGGCTTGACTGGGTAACTGAAGGCCAGGCCCACCCACATCCTACACGCACCCTAGATCTCTGAGGAGCACCCAAGGGGGTGGAAATGACAAAGCCAGTTGTTCTCACCTCTCACCAGAAGCAAAGGTCTGACATTGGCCCATGGTCCCATGGGGGGGCGGGAGCTGAGGTTGGGCTGGATGGAGAAGGGAGAGGATGTGCAAACCAAGAGCCTAAACAAAAAGGCTGACACAGGAGTTCCTTTTGGTCAGCTGTGCCACTAAAAAAACTAGGTGACCCTGGCAGAGGCCCTGCATGATTCAAGCCTCTGTTTCCCCATCTATAAATCTGAGGGGAAGAAGGTAGACTGTGGACAGATTCTACAGAAGGCGCTGACCTTCTGTAGGATCAATTCTTCAATGGCCCCTCCTTCTACTTCTCCCACACACACAGTGAGCAGGGACCAAGATCTTTTCTATTCCCAAGAGAAACATTCTTTAAAAAGCAGCAACAGGGGTGCCTGGGTGGCTCAGTGGGTTAAAGCCTCTGCCTTCGGCTTAGGTCATGATCCCAGGGTCCTGGGATTGAGCCCCACATCGGGCTCTCTGCTGGGCGGGGAGCCTGCTTCCTCCTCTCTCTCTCTGCCTGCCTCTCTGCCTACTTGTGATTTCTCTCTCTGTCAAATAAATAAATAAAATCTTTAAAAAAAAAAAAAAAAGCAGCAACAAAGAGGTGTCTGGCTGGCTTAGTCACTGGAGCAAGTGATTCGATCTCCAGGTTGGGAGTTTGAGCCCTGTGTTGGGTGTAGAGATTACTTAAGGGTAAAGTCTTCAAACAAAACAAAACAGTTCAGGCCTGAAGGTGGGAGCAGCATGGGTCTCCTCTCCAGCTCCTGGCGCCCAACCTCCCTCCCCCCTTTGCCCTTCCCACCCCAACCCACGGCTGAGACTACTCCAGACAGGGAGGCCTCATCAAGCTAGACCAGGGCCAGTTGAACCACAAACCAGAGCCTCCTTGAAAACACACTTCCCCCCAAATGTTTATTTAAAAAGCCTCCCAAGTGTACTTACTTTCCTTCTTACTTACTCCCCCTCAGAAGTGCCTAGCTGGGCTGGACTCCAGAAGCCTCTCCGGCTTCAGGGCAGGGAAGCGGGTGTCAAAGTGAGAGTAGGGCCTGACCCTGCCACTTCAACCCTCTGGATCATTCCCCAAGGCCCATGGTGGGATCAGGTTAGCCACTGTGTGGGCCCAGGAGGGTGGAGCCCTGGCAGGGGAGCCAAACTGCAGTAACCCAGGAAAGTTGTGGGCCATAAATACTGATTCCATTTCTGTTTTTTAAATCTGGATTCAGGCCAAAAAGCCTGCTTCCTGGCCTTAACGCTAAAAACCACAACAGCTAAATATACCTGTTTACTTTCCTCAAGAACCTGACTTGGCATTTCCCAGACCCATCTGCCTGCCTCTTTCATTCTCAACATTGAGCCTCTCCAGGAGTATAGCAGCCCAGGCCTGGGCCAACTCTGTCCCAGAAGACTGGCCTCCCCTGTCACCTCCCCCAGACCCCGGCAACCCTGCACCTACCATGGGTCTGACTTCACTCAGCCTCACAGACATCTGGGAGAGGCTTGCCAGTTTTAACCAAAAAAAAAAAAAAAAATGCAGTGTGCTTGATTAAATTTCAACTTCAGATAAAAAATGAGCCATTTTTTATATAGTATGTCCCAATACTAATGTTGGGGGCCAACTTATGCTAAAATACTATTTGTTGTTTACATGAACTTAAAATTAACTGGTCATCTTGTATTTTATCTGGCACCTCTAGTCTGGGAGTAAAGCAGGACAGTAAAAGGAGTTCAGCCTCTGCTCCAACTCAGCTAAAAGGGAAATGTAGGCTGCATCTAAAGGCACATGTGGTCACTATAGAAGAAAAAGCATGAACCTGGGAGTCAGACTGTGTTAGAATCACCCATCTGCAGCTCTAAATAGGGACCCTGGGATTTCTCAGTTCTCCCATTTGTCAGATATAAGTAAGCAATCACAGATCAGCCTTGCAGAGCTGGTAAGAAGATTAACTGATATGAGGCCCATCAAGCTTGCCAAGCATGCACCCGGGACAGTACATAGGTGTGCTTTCTGTGATTGCTGTTCTGATTCTACCTGGTTCTCTACCAGCCCTCCACGCGTGCTACAGGACAAGCCTTTCACTCCACTATGTAAGCCCAGTGCCTTCATCCTCTGACAGCCTCCAAGGAAGCCTAGGATTTGCGGTTCCTGCAATGAGTCCTTATTAATATGCGTTATTCTAAATCTGCCTTCTATGGGTCAATAAGGATAAGAATTAATCAACTTTAGCCACTGCGTATTGCGCCCTTACTCTGTCATTCCTGTGCTAAGGCCTGACATTTGGCCCTCACCACAACACAGTAAGATCTGTCAAAGTGCTTGATTTATAGTCAGTGAAACTGAGGCCCAGGAGCTGAGTACCATCCTTGAGGACTCACAGCTAAACGTGGGTGCCAGGATTTGAATCCAGGGTGGACTGCCTCCAAAGCCTGTGCCCCTAAGTACTAATATCATTCTGTCGTTTTGTTTCCCCAGCTCAGGACCCTTTTTGACTCTTCAGGGACAAAAACCCTCTGCAGAATCTCTATTGCATGGAAA
>ML103386.1:0-125832 GCA_003697995.1 Taxidea taxus jeffersonii
TTATAGCTCTGCACATAGTCTTGAAGACAGGTTAGAGGCATAACTTCCCTTATAGAAGATTCAGTTTCCAGGATGGCAGGGGATAGACTTCTGGGCATGTATGTGTCTCAAAAGAATGAGTCTCTCTGAAGTATACTCTCTCTGAAGAGAGCAAGTCAGCCCAGCTCCAAAAGGTGTTCTGTGCTTCATTCTTGAAAAACAAATGACTGATGATGAGGTGAGAGGAAATGAGGAGGAAAATGACATTTCAAATTGGACTTTGACATTATTAGTGGAGATGCTCTTTTAGATGACAGTCTTTTTCCTCTCCCCTTCCCTTTACTGTGCCTTTCCCCTCCTAGTCCTTCACTGCTCCTTTTCCCTCTTCATTTCCGGTTAATTTTCTCTATGTCTTCTACTCCAATGACCACCATGGAGGTACAGAGGGAGATGACATACAGAAAAGACCTCAGGTTTGCTATAACCATGTAGAAAAATAGGTCGTCCCAACCAAGATCTCAAGTTAGACAAAACTCAGAGACAACAAAATCCTCCAAGACTTTTCTGAACACATAGAATCAGGTCTGCTAGGTGCAGGCAACAAATTAGATGTAAGTTCAGTGTCTGGGGGGTAGAAAGTACACCTGCGAGTATCAACCAAGTCAGCCTCTTCTCTCCACTCCCCTTTCTCCTGCCTTGGTGGAAATCTTCATTGCCATCCTTCATCTGAATGAATGTACCTATGTGTCACTTAAGTTCCTCCTTCTATTCTTATGCCTCCTTTCAAACCATTCTCACACTAAATGGCTTTCAAATCTATTATGAACACTCAACTTATCCATTAAAAACTGCATGTACCTTCACATATGCATACTCATTTAAAATTAAGCACGCATTACTATATTTATTATAGAATATTTGAAAAATAGACATTTTAAAAGGAACACTATAAATAAATATAAATTGAAGTTCTAAAATTTTCTTCCCATACCCCAAGCACACACCCCTCTTTGAGACTCATCACCTGCATTCTTCCAAGAGGTCTTTCTAGTGTGTTGAAAGTCCTTTCCTGGCAGCTTAAGTCTTTGAGATAATATCTCAGTCTTCAATATACTTGTTGTGTCTTTTCATGTTATAACACTTGGTATCTGTCAGTCTTGGCTTATTTTCTCCTCTGCTTGATGTTTTACTACTGCACATTTATGATTTTTTAAACAAATCATGAAATTACACATACCCATATATTTAAAACATTTTTCCTGTGCACTGAATGTTCTTCCTTCCTATTCTTCATTACAAATATAATAATAAATGCAACATTTAATCTTAGATAATGAGTCATGCTCTGCAGGAAGCCTTCCCTTAGCAGTCCCACATCTCTGTATTAACCACATCCTTTATGCCATTGATTCCCAACATGAGGAAGATGCTCACCAGGTGAGAAAAGTAATCAATTTGGATATGGAAAAAAATAGAACTTTATGTTGATTGCTATCTCATCTTTTCAATTTTATAACATATTTCAATATAGAAATAAATATGTGTATATTTACATATCTGTTATATGTGCACTTCATATATAAATATAAATATCTCCATGACATCATTTTTATCTCTATTAAGAATACACTCAGCTTATAGATTTTATTGTTGTTCTTATCACACAGAAGAATAACTTATTGATTTACAGGCATATATTTTCCAGTTTTTATTTTTAAATTTTTGTGGCCCCAGAAGCTCAAGCACTGTTTGGCAGGGCATATATTTCATATACATATGTGTTGAATTGAATAAAGAAGGCATAATTTAATATGTCATGTCTCCTCATTGTTCCCTATTACATATTTATTGTGCCAACAACTTTAGGACAAAAATGTAGTATCTTTGAAGGTCTGTTGACATAGAATATAACCAATATATGACTTTTTCCCTCTAGAATCACTGCAGAATTGGAAATACACATAAATTAATGATACATCTAAGTTACTAAGGAATGACTCAGGTAAGAGGGTAAATATGACTTAAAGTCAAAAATATTATTTACATTTTTTTTGTGTTCTCTTAGCCATCTCATTTTTTTTTTAATCCCTGTTAAAGAATCAGATAAATGTTAGGAATGCATTTATACCAAAGGACCCATCTGGCCTGTTGGAAATGAAAGTTTAAAAGCAGCTTTTTCTGGAACTTTAATTTGCTTAAAAGAATCAATATGATAATACAAGATACTTGGGCTTTAGGAACTGAGCTTTTATCATCTCTCACATTTCTTCTCATTCTCAAATTTATTAGTGGAGGGAGGCTTGTGATTAAATTTCACCTGTAAGGATTATAATGGAACATTGGAAAATTTGTAAAAGTTTAGTTTTTAACATCTTATGAAACAGAGCAAAATATTGTTTTTATTCTTGCTAATGCTAGAGGGAATCCACTGTGGTATAATGCAATTTAGAATTCGGGTAGCAGGTATCCCTAAACAACTATCACCTTTGTTGCTTTGACCTTGAAATTAAGTACTCTGGTCAAGTGAGGAACAAAATGAGCAAGCTAAAGAAATCCAGTATTATGGATTGATTATGTTCCTTTTCAAAATTTTTTGCATAAGAATGTGCAGAATACAAATCTTTTTAAAATATATACTGACTCTTCTTCAATGTTGTAAAAATAAAGCTTTTGAAGTTCCAATGTTCTTGTTGTGATGAGAATTAAATGTCCTATTTCTAATTCTAGTACGTTTGTTCACCTGCATAAAGATTTGTTCCCTCCTTTCTACATACCATGAATATAAGCATTAAGTGTTATTTATCTAACAGATTGACAACACATTTTGCAATTCCAGGTTGTAAGAACAATCATTTTTCTCTTCACTGGGGAAAGATGATGGCTTACTAATTATCTTCTTCTGGTTCTATTTTTATCTTCCATATAGAAAAAAAATGTATGATTTGAACAATTAATTCATTGACTTAAATAATCATTTTCCCTTCCTTATGCTGGTGTTTTCTAGTGCAGGAAAAAAAATAAAGCATTTATAATATATTCTTGAATAGTATTTAATTTCCTCAGGTAAATCATAGAAAGTTATCAAACACTTAGATAAAATATAAAAAGTTGATTTGTAAAGCATAGTTTGGCTGGCTTTCTTTCAGGGAATTAACTGTATCACTAAGACAACTTGATACATCATTACAGTGGAAATTTATGCTAGGTATTTATGAGATATGAAGTATGGACATCTGGATTTTATCTGAAAAAGTTTCATTTACTGAGGTTCCATCAGGATTCTAGATTAGAGTAGTCAAGTTTAGGGAAAAAAAGGAAATGCAGGAATCCTACTTAAATTTGAATGTCAGATAAACAACAAATACTTTTTTAAGTTTAAGTATGTCTTATGCAATATTTGGAAAATACTTATATTTAAAAATATTTAGTATTTTTGGCTCCTTCAAATATTCCTGTTTTTTAGGCCCCATATCTTCATTTGTTACTGTTTTCCTCCTTCATTTTGCTAAAAAACCTACTGGATGTTTCCTATGAAAAGGAGCATTGAAAATTAAATATTTTTACTTTTCCTGTGTCTGAATGTGCCATTAATTACTTAATTAGCCCTATTTGTTTAATAATTGGTTTAGATTGAAATTTCTCAGTTGAAAGTCATTCTCCTAGACTTTAAAGGCATTACTCATTGTCTTCTTAATTCCAAAGTTGCTGCTGTCCAAAGCTGTTATGATTTTGTCATTGAGTGGAAAACACCTGTATGTAAATATCTCATGAGCCCGTCATCTTGAAAAAAGATGGACACTCAAATTTTATAGTCATCCATTTGGAAAAGATAGTTAGAACCATGAAAATACAGAGTTACTAAGGTGTAAAGTTGAGCTGAACTTTGGTAAGATTCTTATAGATATGGTCAAGGGTATCTGTGGAAGAAAGAAGAAAGAGAAGAGCAATAAAATAAAATAACCAGATTATTGGCTTTGAAACAGACAAAGAAGGGAAAAATTTCAAAAAGAGAAGCATTGTCATCAGTGCCACCAGATAAGTATTTGATGTATTCTGTCACCAGTAAGATATTAATAACACCTATGTAATTATATATCTATACTATATATCTATACAAATCTATCTATCTATATATACACATATGTGTATATATATATATACACACACATACATATATATACATACGTATGTATATATATACAAATATCTATCTATCTATATCTATATATACAAATGTATATATCTATACAAATACTATATATTGATAGTAACTGGGATAATATTGTGAATTGAAGGTCTCTGTAAAGAATCTGAAACGTCCCTTTACTGAGCCTCCAAAGAATTGAACTATAGCTACTAAATTCCTGGATGCCCTTGAAGAAATCATAAATCTCTGATCTTCTGCTGCTTATCTGTAATCTGAGAAGATTGCACTCCCTGACTTCAGATGTCCCTTTATATTATATGTCTTACGTTTTGTGCATCTGAGGTGTATTCACATGTGGGAGCACATTTGAGTCTTTAAACAACCCTATGAGGACAATAAAACAGGAAGTTCTTCCTTTACTTTCTTGTATTATCCATCCTTCCCTTTCCTAATCATTTTGTGGATAACAGAGCAAATAAACTGAGTCAAATAGATTGTTTTGCAACAGAGCCATATTTAGAACCCAGGGGTCTCATCCAGGCTAGTTATACGTGCTTTTCACTATATGACATGAAGTGTCTGGTACACGACATATCGATATACCTTCAGAGCAAATTCATCAAAGTTTCTGCCAAAGCCTAAATCTGCATCCATGGATTCTCAAAGTGTTGTTCATGGTTTCATGAGACCAGGAAAAACTTTTAATAAAGTGATGCGAACTTCCAAAGCCCTGTCTTCTGGGTTTATAGTCAAATGATGAACAAGATGGACAGAGTACTTAACTGAAAAGTACAGTTTGTCTCAAGCTTCTCGGTTTTCACTTACTGTTCCTCCTTTTTAATCAGAAATTGCTAGATTCATTTTAGCAGTATCAGCTGAGTTCACTGTGGCTTTGTTAACCTCAGACAGAGAACACAATGGTGCATACTCTTCGATTCCAAAATATTTCTGCCTATAATCTTCCAATATTTAAATATTAAGATGTGTACATTGTGGCTCAAATGTGAATCCTATGTAGGGTTATTGCAAAAGCAGATAGATAGAAAGCATGTTGACCTTTAATTTTCTTTTTAGATACTAGAGTAAACAACCATTTTTAATCACCAAGTTGCATTCCACCGTATTCTACTCTGAATATTTTTTGGATGAGGCAAAACACAAATCGAAATGTTTTTTTCTTTATGGCACATAGAACTGCTAGGAACTTCAGGTGGCCATAGCTTTACTTGTCAGTCAATACAGAAATATGTGGGAAAATAAAATGTCAAAGAACAGTGAGTTGCCGTTGTACTTTAGATGGAAGACTGTCTTGTTTTTGTTTTTGTTTGTTTGTTTGTTTAAGTTAGATTAAGACAGTTGTACTGAAAATAATAAAAATCTAATAATTGACTGTTGGTTTATACAAACTCATTCAAATATTCTACGTATTTTTTTATTTAGGATTTTGATTTACTAGTGTCTAGTGTGAGTTTATAAGATAAGCAACACATGATAGTAGCAGACAGTGAAGCATTCTTGGTTCTCATATCCCAGTGCTCATTTCATCCAAATGTAAAATGTCAACAACCAACCTCTGTATATGCTCTAATAGTCAAATCTTTCTCTGGCCCCAAGCAGACAACTCCCTTTGTTTATAGACTCAACTAACCAATTTATAACTTATTGGATTCTTCCAAATCTAGGTTACTGGGGAAAAGCAGAAATTGAACCCTTCTGCTGGGGCACTGTTCAGCATTATGGAGAGATAAAACTGGCAAAAACAAAACAAAGCAAAACAGAACAAAACCAACAGTTTACTTATATGGCAAAAGGATAAAACAATGCCTTTGTCTTACATTTAGAACTTTTACTATAATTAACAACTTACTCTCCACACCCCACCCCAACTTCCAAAATAAAAAATAAATTACAGACACCTTCTAGTCTTAATAAAATCCTACTTTGTAGGCTGATATATTATATCATAAGAGATTATGGGGAAGAATGAGAATTTTCAATTTTCTGTTACCAGATATTTGATTTACTTTATTCCATTAAGCAGACTGTGTGCTAAATATTCATTGGTCATCAACCATGACATTGACCTCTAGATTAGAGAGATCAGCATGCAGAGAAGTTCCAAATCTTATGTATATCATCTTACATATTGAACAAATAAGGAGCTTATTCATCTTCTCAGAAGTCCATAGCTACAATACTTCTCCAAATCTTTACTGGGTTCACCTGAAATAAAAAGGCTTTTGTATGTAATATATTTTTGTTTTATTTTGTTTCAATTGATCAGGCTCTTCGTTTGGAGCTCAAAAATTGTGGTATTTCATTTCTTTGTTTATATCCAAGAACATGATGAATACATTGACTAAATTCTTTGTTTCCCGAAAAAAGAACGCTTACACATAATAAAAGAGTTAATTGAATAAATAAAGAAATTACATAAGTCATAAATTTATTCCTTCTGATCATTTTTCTGGCTTCATTTGAACACATCCCACATCTTTATTTAAAATAATTAGTGGGGGGTGCTTTGGTGGCTCAGTGGGTTAAAACCTCTGCCTTTGGCTCAGGTCACGATCTCGGGGTCCTGGGATCGAGCCCCACATTGGGCTCTCTGCTCAGTGGGGAGCCTGCTTCCTCCTCTCTCTCAGCCTGCCTCTCTGCCTGCTTGTGATCTCTGTCAAATAAGATAAAATTTATTACTTTATTAAAAGTAATAAATAATTACTGGGATTGTGTTAGATGTCTGTGATTGGTTGTTATTAGCAGTGATGTTTCATCACATAAGAGTTTCAACTAAGTATATTTATTATAAACTGCCATTCATTTTCAAAACTCTAAAATAACTCACGTGCTTTTATTGATCAAATGAGGTATATGTAGCATATTTCAACATCAGTAATGCCTTATATTTTGTAAGAGTTTTACAGTTTATAAAGCATTTTTATGTGCATTAACTTATCCAATCGATGCTGACATATCTCACATCTTTAGCAGATATGGAATTCCTTTTAACACAGAAGTTGAAAATAGGGTGTGAAGTTGAATTCAGAAACCAAGAAGGGAAAAGCTGGCAGGAGATTTTCTAGAATAAATGCAGAGTCAGCTATAGCTGAAGGGCAGATAAAGTGGGAAGGACCTAGTCCAAGAACTAACACGAGAACCAGAATCTAAGGTGTCATCTGAGGGCAAAACTGACAATTTTCAAAGATGAGGCAAGGCTGATCCTCCCATGCCTTAGTCACAGGACTCAGGGCTGCCACCTTAAACTGCTGAGACCTCAGTGTCCTCATCTGTGAAATGTCAGAGATAACAATCATGTTTATCCCATAGAATTGCTCTCAGTGTGCTTGAGGAAAGAGTAATTAAAATAACTAAATAAATAACCATCGGCATTAAAGTTGCTCTGTAAAGACTGACCAGGCTATAGAGAAAGTCCTTTAGCAGCTACTTTCATGCTAGCTGATGCAGTCCTCAGAGAATGATCTGGAATCGGGTTTTGAAAGTGACTGTCTTTGGGGATAAACCTTAGAGATAAGAGAGAAGAGCAGAGGTTAAAGAGGAAAGAGGAAGGATAAGGACCACAGGAAGGCTGAGCCTGAAAATAAAGACAGCCCCAAGATACTTGGGTGGTGTTGAAGGATTTCTAGAAAATGATGTAAAATATTGGATTTTAAACTATGGTCCAGCAATTTAAAGCTCTTATGTTGTCTTGCTCTCAGGAATCTGATAAACACATTTCTGTTTATAGAGGTGTTCTATTTGGGACATAAAGAAGTCAGAAGGATTTTCAATATGGGTTTATGCATGCAAACACTGGAATAATATATTAGCAAAGTAATTTTTAGCTAGTCATGAGTTTGAGGGAGAAAAGCTCCTCTAAGAATTTTGTAGTTGTTCCCAAAGATGCTGTGTCATCTACTGGAAGTAGGATGAGTTTTAACATGACACAAATTTTGACTCAGAGTTACCACAGTGAGCATCTTGGTTAATTGATATCAATGATACAAAGTTTTTTCACTACCTCTGTCATATAAAACAATGATAGTGATCATCATAATAATTTTATAATCAAGAAGTGATTTATCTATACTGAAAGCATTTTGTTTTGCAGAAAATTAAGGTTGTAACCGTTCTGAAAAGTCAGGTCCCCAAAATTAACATTTGACATTCATGACATCTCTGTCTGAGGTCTCCTACTTCTTAGTTCTTCTTGTATGTTAGGTATATCTTCAAAAATTTTTATAACGAATAGATTATATTTATCTATAGAAGCTAAACAGTATAATAGTGTAGGAATTTAGCCATTTTAACCTATGTAAAGGCAAGTATGCTGTAGTTTTATTTGTACTATATAGAAATATAAAATAAAACCAAATGTTTAACGGTCAGACAAAAACTTTCATATTACTAGTTAACTACAGGTTAATTAAAAAAAAAAATGAAGCCAGTTAGGTGCTAGCCAAAATCCACATTCACAGTGATGTTATATTGGTGAGAGGTTCTGAGAATATTTGCTTGTGTAATCCCATGTCTTAGGGAAAGAAGGATTCTTTGTGGCTTTTAGTGGAATTCCCTTTTTAAAAAAAAACATTAAATTTCCTCAAATTGGTTGAGATTGCCTCATTAAAGTATTGGAACCTCAGATTTTCTAAGGGTCATTCAGTCCTAACAATGTATCATTATTTTATTAAACTAATACCTAAGAGTATGTTGGATAGCTTTTCAGTTATTTACTTCTTATAAAAAGGAAAACATGAAATGCAAACATGAATTCGAGTGTTTATTTTTAAAAAATTAGCTTAAAAATCACATATTGTTTGGGGATCAATAAAAACAAAAAAAACTTAATGAGAAGCATGGAATGCTATTCAAGTGGCTCTCATTTATGTAGTTATACTGCGTAAAATTGCTTTTCATTTCAGCATCTTTTTGTTCATCTAAATTTATTATTATTCTTTGTTTGTAGAATTCATGAATTTGATCTCTCTTCCAACTGTGAGTTAGGACTTTTCTGTTAAACTCATTGTCTCAGTTCAAAATCAGAATGATATTCCCGTGTTATTTTGCATTCAAGACTTGCGGGAACCAGACTGCATTAAAAAGTGCATAGTGGTGTAAAACTAAGACATAATTATGCTGCTAATGATGGTGCATGCAATAATACTATTAATGATATATGCATGGTAGCATTTGGAAGCAACACTCCAGATGCGGAAAAGGAGATAGCATGACTCTTTAACCTTGTGATGATTAGCAAGTCCGAGGACAAAATCTTTCACAAGCTGCCAGCTCTGATCTTTAAACGGAGAGCCATTTATGTGGCATCAACAAGTGATGACTGTGGTTTTGCTTTCTACTGGGAAGGATGAAAGGGTTGTGCTTAGCTTGTTGATTAAGTCAACAAAGAAACCTGCCTCTTAGAATTCAAAACACTCAAATACAAGCAATCTCACACGCATCCCTAAATATCCAGAATAGCTTCTTTATGGAGGAAAAAAAAAAGAGTATGTATATATATTTTTTTCAACATAAAGTAACGATTAAGTGAACTTAATCATTAAGTGGAAATGCTCTTCTGACAAATAATAGACTAGATGCTTAATTTTGATGCTTTTTGCAATAAGCCACATTCATATTGTAATTTTTGTTTCCATGTTCTCTGTTAAGCTGGATTCTAGAGTGTTTAAATGAGGCTGATGTAGACTAATTTCCCTGCAGGGGTTTGTGGCTTTGGCTTAATTTCCAATGGGACATACTTTATCTGATTACATCTATTTCTTTTGCATTTAAAGAAAACATGGAATCTTTCACTTCCTGTTTTGTTGTACTGCAACTCTCTGAACAGCCATAGAAGGCCTACTTAGAGCTGGCTGGTTGTGATGCATGTGAGTTAATACCTGTAATCATGGGCATTCTGAGACTTTTCAGCATAAGATGCAATTATTAAGGTTGATTTGAAATGAAAATCATGAGAAATATTTTAAGCACACCGCATGATTTCTCAGAATTGAGAATAAAGTGAGTTTGTAAGTTCCAAACCTACTGGAAAAAAGACTAAAGGAGAATATACCTTTTAACTATTACCCTAAAATAATTATTATGGTAACTACAAAAATTACAAAATCCCAGCTCTCTGTATTCTTTGCATATAAGACATAAAAGAGGCTGAATTTCTGGGGAGGTTGGAGTTTACCTACTTTGCAGACAAAAAGAAAGAGAGAGAGAGAGAGAGAGAGAGAAAAGGAAAAAAAAATAAGTTACATATTTGAGATTTTCTAAAATGTATTATGTACTATTCTTATTTCTTAATTTATATTTATTAACACTGTGTTCTGCTGTAATACCATTAAGACTTGTATGCTGTGTGTATTCATGGGCTCAGTCATTCAAAAACTACATTAGTTAAATGCATTGCCCTCAGCACTGGGGATATAATGGTGATCTAGGTAACAAAGATTCACCCTCATGATCCTATACTCTAGTAGGAAGATGGATATTAATCCTATAAATTTAGTAATCATATATCTTTAGTAATCACATATATGATTAATAACAAAAAAACAAGAAAGTTTGATTTCTCTGTTTTTGAAATAGCTTGTCTATTATTCACTTTTTTTTTTTCCTCCCCTGACTTTAGTCTGTCTTTTCCCTCTGAATTTTAAGATGGGATTCTTCTGTGCTTAGACAGTGATAGTAGACAAAGGTTTTAGGCAGGTTTTGCTAGGCAATGAAAGTAAAACATAAACCCAGTTGTGTTACTGTCATATATAAGAACACTAATGAGTTTTCCATTATTCTCAGTATATATTCAACATTCTTAATGTAGATCATAAGGGCCTTCACGATGTGGACCCAGCTTCTTTTTCCAGATTCGGTTTTCAACATTTCTAATAGTCTGTGCTTCCATTTTACTGACTTGCTTTCATCCACTAGTGTGCTTTACTATCTTGTCATTTAATGATCTTTGACCATAATCTTCTTTTGCTGAAATTCTTCCATTATTCCACATCCCTACCCTCTCCTCACCTTACAAGTTCCCTCTTTTCTTTCCTGACTTTCTGTTTCCTTTATCCTTCATATCCTCAGATCACAATCTTAATGTCACATTTTTTCAAAGGCTTTGACTCAGCTCTCATTGTTCATGTCCAGTTAGTGGGTTCTCCTGTGGGTTTCCTTGCACCTGATTACTAAGCTCTCATGGTCTCTTTAACTTACACAGCACTGTTACCACTACTAGATTGAAAGTTATATGGAAAGAAGTACCTAATCTTGTTCAAAGACCTACCTCCATCCTTTGTCATGTGCTTAGCAATAATGGCACTCAATAAACTGCTTACAGGATTGAAATGTCAGACAATCTCAGATGATATTCTCTCATTTATAGTTTCCACTGCCAAGCAGAGGTGGATATTAAATTGATATTTATTGAATCTATAAATAGACAAGTCTATTGGGAGTAAGAATCTTTGGGAGTTCTCTTAGAATAATTTATAAGAAATTTGGTGCCTATTCTTCTGTGATGGTCAGGAACTTGGGTACATTTCTTATATATCTCTGTATTCCAGGCTGTGTTGTATTATAGATGGGGAAGGAAGGGGATATAGGAAGAAAACTTAATTTTTTCATACTTACTAATGACACATATTTGATGTATGATTTTGCAAACGTTAACCTCATGTAATCTTCAGAATAGCCTTGTGAGGTAGGAACTCGGTTTAAAGGTGAAGACATTTGGGTCCAGTTAGATTAAATGGCATAGCTGGGATTCTGATCCATATGCTCTCACTAAAAATGCAGAACGTCTTTCTGCTGTGTCAAACTGCTGGCTAACTGTGTTTCTTAAAGACAAAGCCATTGTAGAACATTGGCAACAGTGGGGTTATTTTCCATTAAAAAAGTTGGTGATCAGAGAATAGTCCTAAGAATGAAATTTAATGATGTATCTTAGTGTACTATGGTTGTCTTGGTCTGTTCAGACTGTTATAACAAAATACCATGGACTGGATGGCTTATAAACAAAAATATGTCTTACAATTCTGATGACTGGGTGGTTCAGGATCCACGGGGCAGAAGATTTGGTCTCTGGAGAGGGGCTGTTTCCTGACTCACCCATGATGATCTTCTCCTTATAACTTCACATGACAGAAGGGAGAAAGAGAACTCTCTGTGGTCTCCTCTATAAGGATAATAATCCCATTCACTAGGGTCCTGCTATCATAACTTAATCACCTCCCCAGAGCCTCATTGCCAAACATCATCTTAATAGGAGTCAGTATTCAACACATGGATTTTGAGGAGACCCGAACACTGAGTCTATGCCCATGGTCATTTGAGAAGCTGTGATGGAGATTACTTCATGATGGTTAACACAGGTCTAGGGAGCTCTCCCAAACTGTCACAATATGAAAAGAGCAATGGGTTCAGAGTTGGAAAACCAAAGTTCCAGTCTCAGTTGTACATGTTCTAGTAACTTCCATAAGCTCTTTTCTGTAGTTTCTTCAACAATAATTATTAATGGACTTATGGTGTGTGTGTGTGTGTGTGTGTGTGTGTGTGTCCCAAGTGAATTCCAGGTAGGTAGGAGCTGAAGGGAACTCATGTGAGTATTGTCTGACCTCTGCATCATGCCTAATTTCTGTTGAACAAAGTAAAATTCTGAAAAGCCAAAACCTTACAGAAGCTGTTCTCCACGTCCCAATTACATGGGCAGGTGTTCAGATCCCAGGTTTCTACTTGGAGAAGCACAGAAACTGAGTTAAGTGATTTTGTTAAAGCCCAGAGCTTTCACCAGGGCAGGATGCATTCCCCAATAAATTTTGCATACTTTCCCAAGATTTCCCCACTGTGCTTTAAAAAAAAACAAAAACAAAAAACAGTTTCTAGGCTGATACATTAACAGAAATAATAAAAGTGTAGTTGGTTTGCATTATGTCACTTGGGGGTATGGATGTTTTAAAGACTTTGCCAGCTAAGGAAGAAAGGAAGGAAGGAAGGAGGGATGGGGGGAGGGAGGGAGGGAGGAAAGAAAGAAGGAAGGAAGGAAGGATATATACTGAAGGAAGGAAGGAAGGAAGGAAGAAAGAAAGAAAGAAAGCATTGCATTCAAACAATCAGCTACAGTTTCTTGCTTCCCAAAGGCCATTTTAGAGGCAGAATTGTCTTTCATAGGCATCCTGAAAATAACTAGCCCCATAATCTAACAAGTACTCTTAGTAAATTCAGAGTCTTCTTTGGACATTGTAGGAGCATTAGATATCAATAAAACTGATATGTCAGAATGAAAGTTACCTTTCTAGATAAAAGGGCCCTACAGTCCTGTATCTCAATCTTTTGGATGCAAAGCAAAATAAAGAAAGTCATGCTGTATTTGAACATCTTCAAAACTACTAAGGAATTCCAGCATCCTTTTATGGCTGCTGGATATGAAGGCTAAAAGAAAAATAGCCATTAACCTGAAAACTCAGAAGGCCTTTTTTACTAGATTCTGAAAATTTTTTCAATAGATTTTTTATGAATGCCAGGCCTGAGTAAGCAGAGGGCAACAAGTTTCACTCCCTCTGTGCAACATGCTTGGTTTTATTTCATTCAGTGTAAGAAATGAAATGACAGAAGCTAGAGCAATATGGGTTTCCCAATACCTTGTTTCCTCAGAGAGGAATATGTTCAGTTAACAATAAGAAAGACGTGGATACTTTGCACACTAGAAATGCCGTGGCCCAAGGCTGCTGTGCTGAACATGGCCAGGGTTTGCAGGCTTAGAGTACACTGGGAGGAGAAAAGGGTAGCAATGGAGTCTTGTAGCAAGCAGGAGTCTCTTGTTGGTGGCCTCATCATTTCTTACCTGATTTTACTGCTACTCGATACCCAATAATAAAGACTTTAAAACTTTTAAAGCTACTGGGGTATCGATACTTAGACTTTCCTGCCATTCTTAAGACCTTTCTGTGTCTAAGCTTGAAAAATGTGGCATTGGGGATTTTGGAATCCTTTTCCTCCCCTTCTGTCGTCCTCTTGTGAAGGTTTTTCAGTTTTATCCAAAGTGAGCGGTTATTTTTGGTATCAACCCTCTCTTTCCAAAGTAACTTTCTAAAGATTTTAAATGTAAATGAATCACATGGGCTGACATAAGCATATAGATTACATTTTTGTCCAAAATAAATAACACAAATGAGATTAAAAGATAAAAGTGTTTGGTTTACATTTACTGTGGATGACATCTGGTCCAAAATGCTTAAAACTAATCCCAGCCACCAGCCATCTGACAAATTCTCACAAGTTCTTCTCTCTTAATTCAAAATTTCCCTTTATTGGCACGAACTTTGGAAACAACTCTCTGGAATGAATTTCTATGAACGGTTTGGCGTGTTTGTGAATGGTGTCTAGTGAATGGGGAAACTATATGAGTATAATACACGACACCTGTTATGAACAGGCTTAAAAATATCACCAAGAACAGCATGTGATATAAAAAGGCAATTTTACTGAATAGGACTGAATCTGGATAAGAGATATTAATATTTACAATAAGGAAAACTTGAATCAAGCAGGTGTTAGTATATTAAATGGAGGTAATTCATCCAGGTCTAGCAATAGATCATCTTGGAATGTACCAATTCAGATAAAATGGGATCTTTTTTTAAGGCCAGAAGCCAATTAATGCCCTATAGTTGGATTTTAGATCTAATATTGCCAAATAATTCTGATATTGTTTGTAAATAAATGAGAATAGTTAACTTTTATTTCAATTAAGGATAGGTGATTGATGTATTCCACAGGAAATGAACATATTAGCAGGATTCTGACCTAAAGCTATCTTGCATGGTGTCTGCTATGTTGTTCTAAAGTAAAGACGTGATGAAGATGCATTCTATTGAAAGCTTAAAAGCCTTTTATACAATACAGCATTTATCTCTTAAAGATATTGAGGTGCAGCTTCAAAAGGAAAATGATTTACTTGTGGACAATTTCACTGTGTCCTAGTTGACCCTGATTTCTAAATGTTCTTCAGATCACTGCCCTTCTCTCTATCACTTCCACTGTATGAACTCAGTCTGAATCATTTCAAAAAGATTACACCAATAGCTTTCCTTTTCAAGCCTACCAAAATACTCTTTCTGAACTCAAATTGTGTCCCTCCCGTATTACATCCTTCAATGGCTCCTCCAGTGTCTCTGGGGTAATATCTGGACTTTTTACCCTTTGGTTTTTGGACAATAATGTTCCCTTAAAGACTCTTTATTCTAATCCCAACAACCTGTGAAGAACCCGTGAATATGTAATCAGACAAAAAAAAAAAAAAAAAAGTTACAATGAGACACGAGACCAGGGTTTGGAGTGATGCACTTTAAAGAAGGAGGAGGAAAGAAACAGACTCCAAGGAATGCAGGAGGCTTCCAGAAACTGGAAAAGGCAAGGAAATAAATTTTCTTCTGAAACCTTCAGAAAAAATGAAGCCCAGCTTATATCTTGATTTTAGACTTCTGACCTCCACAACTGTAAAATCATAAATTCATGTAGTTTTAAGCCACTAATTTGGGAGTAATTTGTTGCAGCATCAATAGGAAACTAATACAATGCCTCAGGGCTGGTGCATAATAAGTGCTTGATAAATAATTAATATAGAAAATAATATTCATAAAGTCTTATTTCTTTATGTGTTTTGCATCCATATTGTGTATTGGATGGTAATCTTGTGACCAGGATTACAATGCTATAGACTTCCATCATTAGGAAAATATGCTTCCAAATTGCAATGTGAATATTTGATATGGAAAATCTAGATTTTTTATTCTCCACTGAGGTGTACAAACCTAATCAGTGCAGTGTTGTGGTTAAGGATGCACCCTCTGGAGTCAGTCTTCCTGAATTCAAATCCTGGCTCCACTGTTGACTGGCTATATGACACTACATGAACTTTTTTTTTTAAGATTTTATTTATTTATTTGTTAGAGAGAGAGAGAGCAAGCACAGGCAGACAGAGTGGCAGGCAGAGGCAGAGGGAGAAGCAGGCTCCCTGCCGAGCAAGGAGCCTGATGCGGGACTCAATCCCAGGACTCTGGGATGATGACCTGAGCCGAAGGGAGCCACTTAACCAACTGAGCCACCCAGGTGTCCCTACATGAACTTTTTAGCCAAATTGTATTTCAGTTTCCTTATCTACTTAATTCCTACTTAAGGATTTTGTAAAGATTAAGTGAAATAAAATACATAAAGAACATGGACGTGTGTCTGGCCTCTGTTAAGTACTTAATAAATTTTAACCATTATCATTAGTGTTGTTATTATTATATGTTAGGATTTGTTCTACAACACTCTCATTACACATATAAATATATTGAAACCTTTTGTTTGTCAGAAGTGTTAAGAGTTCACTTGGACTTATTCAGCAAACACTTCAACTGGGTTTGCTCTCATGTAATGTCTTGGCAGTTGCTTGTATGTAAGTCAAATTCTGATACATTTTTTCAGAAATAAAAGGTATATCAGTTTAGCTTTTATAATTTGCCAGTTGCATGCAGCAAAACAGAAATATTTTCTCAGTACTGTATTTATAGTTTTTGTGGTTTGAATTATTCAAAGAAGAAAAATTTGGGTAAATACTCACCTAGCATTCGTATCTGGCCTTATTATCTCTGACTAAACATATTGACAATGCAGGATTTTTAAATAAGTAACTGACTCTTTAAATGGAAAATGAAGCCCTTGATAATCACAAAGATTTCCAGCGAGGAATTTTCTATAGACAGCTTTTCTTTTTATGAATACTGTGAGACAATATTTTTATTATTGTTTTGACCTAGTGTTTATGAGTTTGGAGCTTGGCAGTTTTCCTGACTATTGTTCTGATTCTGATTGAAAACCTGAAATTCATCTGCTTTACACAAATTGTTCTATTCAAATACTACAGACTCCAAAATGTTTGATTTTACTAGCTTAGGTCATTCACAGTGCTGCCGGTGGTGCTGTGTATATGGCAACATAAAATGAACACACGATTAACTTTCACAAAGTTATAGACATTGAGAATGAAATGGAAACCATCATATATATTACTCAGGTTCAGTTGGTTAAAGAAGACCTCATAAAAAGAGCTTGAAGTTGTCTGTTCTGTTTTATTTTTCTTTCATAAAATAACTTTTAAGAAGTATACCAGAAGCTCTGTTACATATGGATATGTTATGTGTGCATATTGATGTTCTTGTTAAAAAGTCACTATTCCCTGACCACCTTGTCAAGTAAGAAGTAGTGCTACCTAAAGTTTCCATATTTTTCTAGAATAAAATCTGTTTTTAAACTTCATGCATGGAAGACTTAGGTAGGTCTGATATTTGATATAATATCATATTTGCAAAGGCTACTATATCTTTGTATGTATCTCTTTATTAGTAGTTTATTATTCCCAAATATTGTATCAACACATTTACTTATTTCTCATTGATTCATTCATTCAATCAGACATTCAATTGTTGATTGAACAATTTGAAGGCACTATTTTTTCTATGTTCACACCAGATATTAGCTACATACTGACATGATATACAACCCTGAACTCAGAGATTAGGATTCAATATATAGTTTCCTTTTTGCTTCATTACAAAAAAAAAAAAAAAAATTGTTGTTGCCATGTAAATCTACTTTTGCTGCCCTGAGTCTGTGTGGTCCAAGAAAACCATTTAGGAAATTTTGGAATAGAGTATGGTTTTAGGTTTTGTGATCTATTGGAGATCAAACTACAAACAACATTTAACTATGTTCTTGTATATTGTGAGAAAATATTTATATTAAAAAAAGGCAAGATGCTTAAAGAAGCAAATATTATTCCAGTTATCACATTAATCAGCTTGAAATATTTTTTGTTCATACTTTTTCAGCATGAAAATATTCAATGTCCCATTATTTCATAGAAGATAAAATCAATTAAATTCAGTAAGCATATATGTACATAATATGTGCAAGGCATTGTGCTAAATGTCATAAGCCAAAGCACATAAGTCATAGCAGAACTTACAATGCACACATAAAGATTTGATAGGAGTAGCATAAAAATCTTTTGTGTTTTCAATTTATTTTTGACTGGGAGAATCTGGAAAACCATCTTAGTAACATGGGCCACTCTGAATATTAGCATTTTGATGTTGGGGATAGAAAAGTGTAGTAGATGGTATTAGAGTAAAATGATTCACTGCCTCTCCCTGATGGGACAGTTTGTAGAGAATAATACTTCTAAGTCCATTGGTCAAATTTCATGAAATAACTTTCTCTGGCTAATAAAGTGTGCACCATTTTCAAGGAAAGTTTTATTTTTCCTTTAAATAAAGATTTATTTATTTATTTGAGAGAGAAAATGTACATGCATGGGGCAGGGGGCAGGGAGGTGGTAGAAAGAGATTCTCAAGCAGACTCTGCACCGAGTATGGAGCTCAGTGTGGGGCTTGATCCCCGGACCCCACGTTCATGACATGAGCCAGAATCAAGAGTCAGATGTTCAGCTGACTGAACCACCTAGGCACCCCTCCAAGCAGAAGCTTTAAGAGTCAACACTTAAAGATGGTCCCACTATCTTTCATTTCCTTCTGCCAAGAGACTGTTTATTCTAGATAGTATTTGATCCCTTACCCTTATTCTGAGGATGAAGAAGACATGAAGTAAAACCACAGGCAAAACTTTATTAGCAAGAATGTGAGTGGGAAATAAACCTTTATTGTTTTAAGACACTAGAATTTGGAGCTTTTTGTTACTAGAGTGGAAATGTAGTTAAACCAGCTGATATAGAGACAGGACATTCTGAATGATAGCACCAAACACACATAAGACACAAAGGCAGAAAATTAGGGGTTGTAAGTGGTTACAGAAATAATACATTTGCTTTGAAGACAAAATGGATAAGGGACGATATGCACAGAAATGCAACTTGTATGGGTATTGTAGAGGACCTTTGATCCTCTAGAATTTCTAAGAGGAAGATAGGATTAGGTGCCAGTTATTGTGAACTTAGAATTAAATATGATGGAGAGACAGAAATGTCCAATGGACATCTGGAAATTCAGGTCTGAAACTGAGGAGAGCTCTTGCTTCTAAAAATAGTGATTTGAAAGTTGAAATATTAAGAAAGTTGAAATATTACAGTTGAAATATTAAGTAATATCAATTTTCTGAGGTAGATATTTGAGGTAAAAGTTTGCAGGTAAAAGTTTGGTGGGTTAGGATCGTACGGGCAAGAAGTCTATCTAAAAGGTTGTCAGAGAAGCAAAAAGAAAAATCTGGACAATGGAAAAAAGGCTCATTTCTGTTCTGTCATTTGGGAAGCCATGTAATAGAGCTTAAAGAGCATGGCTTGCTACCATGTGGGTTCTGACATTCACTACCTTGTGATCTCAGTGAGATATTTTACTTTTTATTCAGTTTCATCATCTGTAAAATGGAGAAAATAAATTGCACCTTGGTTGAGAATGGGGAGAAGTAAATGGCATGACTTACTGAAGCATATATCACTGTGCTTGGCACATAGAAGGGATCCTCTGCTAGTTCCCATAACTGGCATTATTACCCAGGACTGCCCTATATCAACTTATTGTACCAACAGTGATCTAGTCATCTTACATATATATCTGAATCTGGTTGTAATGCCCCCCCCTTTTTAAAGAATGTTTTTTTATTTATTTCAAAGAGAGAGAGTGAGAGCACAAGCAGATGGAGTAGCAGGTAGAGGGAGAGGGAGAAGCGGGCTCCCCGCTGAGCAAGGAGCCCTACTTGGGGGCTCAATCCCAGGACCCTGGGATCATGACGTGAGCCAAAGGCAGACACTTAACTGACTGAGCCACCCAGGTGCTCTGCTCCTGAGATCCCTTTAGAAGACCCAGTTCAAATCTCATCTGCCCTACAAGATATTTCCAGACATCCTAACCTCTTTGAAATGCTGCATCATATATTGCCTTAGTCATAAGGCTCAGGATTTATCCTTAATGTCCTGATTTCTTTCCAGACTACAGGTTACTTGAGAACAGATATTGTATCATATATTTTGATTTCCAGTACCTTTCACAGTGTTCCACTTACAGAGGGAGCTTGAAAAATAAATACCTATATTGACATTTTAATACACTAGAAGTTCTCTCATCTGCCCCAAAGGGAATCTGTAGTTAAAGAATTTTTTTTTTTTTTTAAAAGCAAAACTGTTACAGGTGAAACTTATATAAAATGTAACACGTAGGGGGCACTCAAGTATCTCAGTCGGTTAAGTAGCTGAATCTTGATTTTGGCTCAGGTCATGATCTCATGGTCTGGGATCAAGCCCCACATGGGGCTCTGTGCTGAGCAGAGGATCTGCTTCAGGATTCTGGGATTCTGTCTTCTTTTACCCCTCACCCCACTTGCTTACTCTCTTTCTCTAAAATAAAAAATAAACTTAAAAAAAATGTAACATGTAGACCTTACAATTTATCTCAACTTTAAAGAACACATGCAGAGAGTAACAAAAAGGTAGTCCTGAGCAAATAAATCCTAGCATGGGTATTAATCTTCCCAGTGTGGTGCCTCATAGTGGCTGGCTGAGTTTAAGCAGCCAGGACTGAAGTATATGGAGACGACATCTTCCATGTCACTTGGGCTCCAAACTTCAGCATGGCTATTGACTCCTCAGTTTTTCCTAAGCCCTGCCAGATACCCAATCACCACGCCCTTCTTTATTTTCCAAGTTAGCTTTCATTATCCTAATATAGAAACTTGTTGCCTAACTCTAAGACCATCACTGCTGCAAAGTGACTGGTCTCCCCAATTCCAGTATCTCCTTTTTCATTGTCAACACTGAGGCTTTTTTAAACTTTTCAGTATTAGAGTTGATGCACCTTCCCAGCTCATCATCATCTTTCCTGCTTTGAGAACTGGCCTTGATACACTGACATTCACCTACTGTGTAATTTTGAAGTTAGAACCAGAAATGGTAAATCGTTCAAGTGTAGACTCCTGACCCAAGCTAGGGCTACCAAGTAACCTCCCAACATATTCGAAATTAGACAAAGACTTCAAAATAGTGAGTCACTGGTGGTTGTCATTTTTAATGACTCCTTTCTTTCTTTTTTAAAAAAATATTTTATTTATTTATTTGACAGACAGAGATCACAAGTAGGCAGAGAGGCAGGCAGAGAGAGGCGGGGGGGAAGTAGGCTCCCCGCTGAGCAGTAAGCCCGATGCAGGGCTTGATTCCAGAACCCTGGGATCATTACCTGAGCTGAAGGCAGAGGCTTAACCCACTGAGCAACCCAGTGACTCCTTTCTTGATGAGAAGTTTAACCAGGGGCGCCTGGGTGGCTCAGTGGGTTAAAGCCGCTGCCATGATCATGGCTCCGATCATGATCCCAGGGTCGTGGGATCAAGCCCCATATCGGTCTCTCTGCTCTGCGGACAGCCTGCTTCCTCCTCTCTCTCTGCCTCTCTGCCTACTTGTGATCTCTGTCTGTCAAATAAATAAATAAAATCTTAAAAAAATAAGTTTACCCAATGCAGACCTTCACCAGAGATGACCAAATCCATCTAGTTCCTATTCATTCCCAGGCTTAGTGTTCAAATCTTTTTTTTTCCCTTAAGGTAGCTAGAGCCAGTGTCTGTTATTTGCAACCAAAAGAATATTAAGCATTTATTATACTGAATAATATTAGCATAATTTAGTTATGTTATTCTCAACAAGAGTGTTAAATGATTTATTGTCATCTAGTTTTAAAATTTCAGATTCTTAGCCTGAATAGTGAGAATTTCCATCCTCTTTTTAAAGTATATTGTGACCTTATTCCCTTCACTCTCCTTCACACATTTCCTATAATTATTACCATGTGTTAGTTCAATACAACCACATAGAAATGTTGCTAAGAGCGTGGGTTTTGGCGTCACACTGCTTAAATCCAAACCTTGGTTTTCCAACTTACCGAGTGACTTTTATAAGCCACTTACATTTCCTGTTTCACTTTCTTAACTTGTAAATTAGGGATAATAATGATGGTACATATTCATTGTGTCATTATAAGGATGAAGTAGTTAATATTCACAGATAGTTCAGATTAATCCTAGTACAACATTCAAGATTAAATAAATGTTACTAGGATTATTATTTGTTGTTCCTGAATTATACTCGGTATGTTACAAATCTCTGAATTACCTCCCATTACTCCTTATTTTCACAAAACTTAGTAATATCTATTGATTAAACCCAGCTCAAATGACACCTTCTCCAAAGAATCTCCCCAAGGCCCTGAAGCTAAGTGAACTTGCTTCCAAGTTATTCCCATCGCATATCATTTTAGTGCACGCTCATCTCCTGCCCCAGAACCATGCCCACATTCTACCTTGTTTCATTGGTATAAATGTATATGCCTTATTTTTTTGCTAATATAAACTCAGAGGAAACCATCTGTATGAGTGAAACGTCTCATGTTCTCCATGCTTAGCATAATGCACAAACTTAGTCTCAGAATAAATGTTTGCTAAGAAAAATAACAAGAACTATTTCATATTTTACCCTCATTTTCACCATGTAAGAAAAAGAAAAGTATAAAAATAGCATCCACTTTTGACAAAGGAAGGAAATGGTTTGCTCAAATATATCCAGGGATTTGATAACAGACTAGGGGATGGAGATTCGATGCGGATGCCATCTCCCAGGCCCTTTTGCTGTGACTCATTCCATTTTTGAGCTTGGCCTTCTGGCCATGCAGCAGCAGATATACTTAGACAGTGAGGAATTGAGAAAGCAGTAGTGAATTGTGATTGGTATTCACCCTTGAGTATAAATTTGCAATTTTAAGTGTGAATTAGAATACACTCTTCAGAAGACTTGGAGACTGAGGTGTTCTGGAAAGAGGAAGTGAAAAAAAAGTTTGATTTTTTTTTTTTTTTTTTAATGGAGAAAGCTCAAGTAGTTGTTCCTCCTTAGCCCTGCTTGCAACTGTGTCCCAAGTTTGAACATGTGGTGAAGGGCATGGTCACATCACTGGGGGATCAACAGAAGCTGTGCAGACTGGTACATCTGTGTCCATTAGTACAGTGGCTTAGTAACTCAGATGCAAAGAGATTCACAGGGCAAAACTGAAACTCAGGAACAGGATAATAATGGGGATGCATAGTCTGTACCCACTCTACATTCAAATTGCTGAAATACTTTCCTTCAGTTAGCACTAAAATCAGTCCAATTTAATAAGAAAATCACTAAATTTAAGATCTCGTTGTCTTCCCAGCTGATGTTTCTTCTAATAAATCTTCTCAGTGTTTGTTTTGGATAAAACAAAAGTCTGAAAGGAGTACTCCATTCTCTTCTACTGCGTTTGATTTAAATATTGCCGAGGATATGTTTTGAAATAATAGGAAACATGATATATACATATCTTACTGCTCCCGGAAGAGGAAATTAAAACAATTAAGTGCGGGGCTGAATTAAAATTTATAATCCCATTAAATATTAATAGACTATCACATTGAACTTTGCCCTTCACGGACCCACTTCAATAGGAAGATGACTTGTTTCTTCAGGGTCTATTATTCTCATTAATTGAGTGGGTAGAAATTTTTCCTTTTAGAGTTCCACTAACTTTATGTAAGCATAGGATTTTAAAATATTTCTCTTTCCTTTCTTTTTCATAATCCCCAATTTATTATGACAAAAACATCATCATGCCAGGGAATCTCTATGCTGATGGCATTTTATAGGTCACTCTTTCTGTTATGAAGGCAAGAATGTTAGCTGTACAACTCTGTAAGCAATGAGAAGGTTGAGATCATTTTGTTGTGACAGAGCCCTGACTTGCTTCTTAAATTATGATTGAACACTTTCATATTCCATGTTACTGTGAAATACCATTACTGTGCAGTAGTCGTTTCTAATTGATACAGATTAGAACTGGAACTCCCCGATTCTTGGGTAGAGGGGCTCCCAATGAGAGGAAACAGGGGACATCTGACTAGAGCAGATACAGAGCAGGGAAACTATGAAGGATATAAAGCTTCTACCTCTTGTTCACCCACTGCTGTACCTCCTCAGGGTTCTGTTTCCTAGTTCACCATAAGTTAGAATCAATCACCTCCATTGTTTCTAGCCTTGGAATGAATAAAAATCTAATTTCCTCCTTCCCACCTTGCAACAGTGTTTTATAAGGATAACCATTTGCATTCTCACTGAATAAACAGTTTTATGATTACCAGCTTTAACTGTCACCCTAAACTCAAGATACAATATATAGACATGGAGAAAATGTAACACAAAGGTCCTAAGCCTAAGAAGTGTCAAACAGAAACGATATATTTAATTCACTAAATTTCATCAAGAAGATGTTTGTGTCAATGTATGTGTCATGATCACAGTCATGTCCATGTTCCTTGACAGATAACAATTCGGCATGTGGTCTATGGCGAGATAAGGAGTAACACAGAGTGACATGGGTAAATACATACAAAGCCAATGCAGGTTTCTCGGGCTGGATGACATATTTATTGGCAAAATTCATTTGGAAAACTATTTGCCAGGCAAGATCTATAAGATTTTAAATTTTTGGATCTCTAAGCTAGGAGATCATTTCAGAAGACTCTGAAACCAGCAACATATGCTTTTTAATTCTGTCTTTAAAAAAGACCACTCTATCTATGCTTCTCAGAAACACACACCCACACACTCAACAAATAGGTCTTAGATTTGTTCTGTTAATACTGAAAGAAGAATGAAATTGCATAAATAAACCAAAGCATCCTGATCTCAGGCAACATAAACTAACCATGGCTGCTGTCAGATTCAGTATACAAATAAATACAAGCCAATGGGACAGCAAGCTAATGTTCAGGAAGAAATAATCAACCTTGGAATTAAGGTTTAAAAACAAATTGCATTGCCCTCAGGCAGATTTATAAGAAAAAAAAAAGATTTCCTTCAGGCAAATTTATAAAGGGGAAAAAAAAAGAATCCTTTTAGAATTGCATGGTGGGAGTCACCACATTTAGGAATTTGCTGCAACCATGGTTCTTAAACCATGGGGACTTTTTAAAGAATCCAGATTTCTTGTGCACTCTCAAGACTAACTATGCTCAGTCCTGAACTCCACATTCCTCTCTAAATAGCCTATTTGACAGCTCTATGTGCAACTCCCATAAACATCTCAGCCTTAGCACCTCCAGGAGAGAATTCTCTCTCACACTCCAGTCCCTGTTATCAAATACACCTCCCAAAATTGTTTCTTATTCAGGATGTCTGTCTGAGTTAAAAGGCACAAGCATTCACCTTGTTACATATTCTGATAGTTGCAAATTACCTCCTGTATGTTTTCCTAACCTCACATGCAATGCACCACCTTAATTTGTAGCTCTACCTTCAAAACATATCCAAGCATAATCATTTTCCACCATCTCCACTGCCACCACCCTGGTTGAAGCCACCATTTTATCTTTCCTGGAATACCAAAATCCTAACTGGTCTCCCTCCTTCCACAGTCTAGCACAGAAGGCCCCAAAGGATTTATCAGTCCATCCCTCCAATCTCACTTCCTACAAAACTCCTCTTCACTCTTGAGATTCCAGAGAAAAAAAGGACCGCCTTGCCCATCCCCAACCATTGCCAAGAAAAAGCCTTTTCAGTGGCTGCTCTCTCTTCTTGGAATGTCTTTCCTGAGATGTCTACATGGCTTGGTCCTTCCTTCATTCAGTTCTCTGCTTAAAGATCAGTCAAAGATACTTTATCTTCTTGTCTCTTCCCTATTATCTACTTCTTGGTCTGATTTATTAACACTATACTACTTATTACTACTTGAAATGCTTTTATGTGTTGCCCTCCCCCACTTTTGGCTTATTGTTTTGATCTCTCTCAAAATTTAAGCACTATGAGGTCTAGCACTTTGTCTCATTCAGTGTTGTATTCACAGAATCCAGAATAGTGCTTCAGTTACAGCAGAAGCAAATACCTACTTTATTTTATAAAAATACTCCAAGTGATCTGCTTTCAATCAGATTACAAAGCACTGATATAGAGTCACTAAATAATTATTTTGTGTCTTCAAGGGTCATCTGGAAAGAATAAACTACTATTTTGTATGATATACTTAATACATATACTGCTTGAGATTATCTTAGAAGAGGATGCTAGCTTTTATTTCATCTCTATGATCCAAAGGCTTCCTCTCACCTAGAGCATAAGTACTTTATTTTCTCTGACTGTAATATTAATTGCTGGGAAGGAGAGACACAGACCTTAACTGAGTCACTGTTGGCCAAACATCTTTTCTTTTCAGCTAATTGACAAAATAACTCACCTGAGTGTTTTTGAGATGTTGTGGGTGGAGAGATAAAGTAAACTCAGACCACTAGGGTTTTACATGTTAATTCTGTTCTTTGGTCTTGGTCATGTGGTCTTGTTTTTCCAATCCTCAGTTTATTCATCTATAAAGTGGGACTATTAAACTGAGCTCTCAGGGTTATTCTGATGATTAAAAAAATATGTAAACATTCATTTATTTTAAGTGAAAGATTCTTGGTCTACATTCCTGACCCCACTTACACACACACACACACACACACACACACACACACGTCTTCAAGTAACTCCAAAAAAGCATGCCACATTTGGGTTCCTCTAGTCCTTCCCCTCATTTGTCCTCTAAAAACACCATTTTGAAAGTAATTTACTAATGAGCAGGTTAGGATAAAGTCATTTTACCTCTTTTGCCTTGATTTCTTTCACTTTCTTGTTTTGTACAGCTTCTGGTTTCCCAGGGCTTTTCAGAGACCTTGGCTAGGAAAGTGGTGGTTGTTTTCCAAAAGTCAAAATATTTAAATATGAAAGTTAACTTGGAGAGGCACATGATGGGTTTCTTGGCAAGGCAAGTCTGTAATACTGCCTTTCTTTGGGAGCTGTTATTGGCTTTTTCCTCAGATTTGCCTGGTGCCATTTGATAAAGTAAAACTTCCAATGGGCAGTTGGAATGCAGATTGAGACCTGGCATTGCACGACTTTTCACAGGTCGCTGGTGCTGATGTGTTTCCCTGTGGGCACTCAGAGAGGGATAGAGAGTTGCAGATGTCACCTTCAGAGTTAAAGATGGCACGCAGTTTTGTTGTTAACAGGAGCCGTATTATCATAGCTTCATACCTCAATTGGAACAGTGAGACCCTCACAATTGTGGGGTATTTTAGCTAAACAGATGTGCCTCTTAAGTATAAAGATCAGTCAATTATCTGAAAGCTCAAGAGCAGAAACGACTTTCCCATAACGTTAGACTTGGGAAATCAAGGTAGTCCATCAGCATTTCTGTCCTGAAAACTTTATGCCAGCTTGTTTGTCTGCGTTGGGAGAAATATTCAGAACTCATGGTAGCATGTTATTCACAGAGAAGAAAATGGTCTGGAAAATGGGCAGGATGACAGGGGAGGGCCGGCTCTGTCTGAAGTGTCTTCCAGAGGGGTCGCATTTGAACTACCCACTTACGAAGGGCACCACAGCCTGTAACTCCAAAGCATGGGTTCTGGGGAGACGGCCATTTCTGCAAATATAATAGAGCATAGAGAGAATTTTGTTTCTGTAAGAATGGTGCCAGAGTCTAATGAACTTCCTGGGATGCAAGATTTCCACTGGAGTCTGATACTAAAACTTTGCTAAGACCTTAGAGATGGCCTAGTATCTACCCTTTCTTTTCTGTATGGCAAAAGAATGACTGTGGCTTTCCCAGCCTCTAACAACTAGCACCAAAGGCCTGGGCTTCCCAACTGTCTTCATATACAAAAATAAGCCCATTGGCTGACAAATTTCTCTCCTGAAGTCCATGGCCACAGAATGCAAGCCCTACTTGATGAGCTTTTGTTTTGAAACCAGAACACACAGTTTCCAACTTAATTTATGCTTAGACTCACAGTGCTCTCTCTGCATTTCGGTTAGGTATGATTCAAGCTCTGAGTCGATAATTATTATATAATTGTGGGCTCCTACTTAAAAACTAATGGTTTTCTCATGAGGAAGGGTAAATGTTTTCAAACTAATTTTGTTCCTTCATCATCATTGTTCAGTGGAAATGCTTCTGAAGCACTTAGTCTGCTAGTTCAGAATAAATTAAGAATATGTTTGCCTCCAAAGCTTGGCAAAAATGTTGTTCTTAAAGCAGAATTATTTGAGATAAGATAATAAATTCCCAGGCATTACTCTCTATTTTTATTTTCGGTAACCCTTCTCTTTAACTGAATGCCTATGAATTTTAGCAACTACTGTGACAGTCAAACTTGGGGAAGAGTCCATGACTCAATAGTCACAACAAAGAGATCTGTTTGTACACAGATGTATTTATACATTTATAAATTCATTCATTCAAAAATAAACAAATGCATCATTGGTTTCTATATACTGGGCACTGTTCTAGGCATCAGGAAAGCAATGGATAAGATATAAAATTTCACATTCTGTTGGGATTTACATCTTAACAGATCTGTTTGAGAACAGTCTGCACCTATGTTCATTGGTACTCCAATGTTTCAGTTTTTCCAACAGAAACATGGAGCTAGGGACAGATTTTATTTTCTTTTTGTTGAAATTACAGACTCCAGGAAACTGAGAACAGGAAGGGATGTTGTTGATTATTTATTTGAAGCACTTCAAATCACTTCTGAGGTGACTGCAAGAAGGCTCTAGAAAATGACAGAACTTTCCCAAGGTCCCAATGTTGCTCAGTAGCAGATATCTTAATAGAGGCTAGGGTTTTCTACTGTTCGCTGCCTAGGGCTTCCATAACAAAATACCACAAATAGAGTGGCATAAAAGAGCAGAAATGTATCCTCTCACACTTCTGGCAGTTAGAAGTCCACAAACAGGTAGTGAGCAGTGTTGATTTCTTCCAGAAGTTCTAAGAGAGACTCTCTTCCTTGCCTCTCTCCTAGCTTCTGAAGGTGGCCATCATTCCCTGGCATTCCTTGGCTTGAAGATGCATCATTTCAATCTCTGCTTCTGTCATCCCTATCACTCTCCCTGTCTCTCTGTGTCTCTGGTATTCATATGACTATTTTTTTTTTTTCTTCTTTGTAAGTAAGCTTTATGCCCAGAGTGGAGGTCAATGCAAGGTTTGAATTCACGACCCTGAGATCAAGTCCTGAGCTGAGATAAAGACTCAGAAGTTTAACTAACTGAGCTCCCCTTCACATGACATTCTTATAAGGACATGTGTCATTGGCTTTAGGGCCCATCCAATCCAATATGACCTCATCTTAATGTGATTGCATCTGCAAAGGCTATTTCCAATAAGGTCACATTCACAGGTGTCAGTGGTTAGAAATTCAATATATCTTTTCAGAGACACAATCCATCCACAACGTATACTTACTCCTGTGTTCTTTATATAGCTCCAAGCTGCTTCCATCTTTGAAGAAGTGTCTACTGTCATTCTTACAAGGATTTTGTTGTTGATATTAGAAAGGACTTGGAGTTGGAGGAAACAATATAGATTTTAAAAATCACCTCTTATCTCAGTTTTCCAAAAAATCACACATAAAGCTAATTATGATTTTGAACACAGCATGGGCAATGTGTTTTAAAAAAGTAGACAAGTGAAATAAAAGCATCATTCTGCCATACTGTATTTTGCTTACTTACATACCTAACTCTAGTTTCTTAATTGACTAAACTCTGCAAACTAAACAGAAGAAAGAAAAAAACCCATAAGGCTAATTGAGATGTGGTGTTCACTTCCAGACCCCAAGGGAAATGTGTCTTGGTTGCCAATTCCCAAGTACTTCCTCACTTCCATAAATTTTAGGACAACTAACTTCCTGTCCTGGGAAGAGAGAACTCACTCTTGAGGTCCTAACTCATTTGTAAGGTATTTCCAGAATGGACTAAAAGTTGTGCCAAGTGTCGCAAATCTTATATGATCTGTGCCAAGAGGCCCTCAAATGATTTCATTTATAAGCACATAAAACTTACTGTAATTTGAACCACAGTTCTGGAAGGGAGGGATCAGTGTGCCATTCACTCTGCTAGGGATGCTGATCTGGCATGGCTTCCTCACGTTTTGCTGGCTGCATTTGTCAAGATGTTTTACTTTTTTCTCTTTTTACTTGAAAAAGAGTCACTTGCAATGTTTAATCAAGATGACACAACTGACTATCAAATTTCCTTCAATTGCCATGGAAAATAAGCTTTAAATGTCTCTATTGTAGTTTGATTAACCATAAATTAGGCAAAAAATGAAAAAAAAGGTTCATGTCGATTGAAGAAGGGCATAAAGAAATTATTAATATATTATAGATTAAGAATCTGTACTGGAGGGAATAAAACAAGAAAGGTAGATTTTCATAAAATAAGACATATGTATTAAAATCAGACTATTTTATTCAATGGTTGAATCAATTGTCTGAGAGAAACTAAAATGCCATTATAGACATCGTTTATGTTTCACTTTATAGCTTCTTAGCCTTGCTGTCTTTGTTCTAGCTGCCAGTGAGATGACTAGATCTCTGATTAACTACACACAAACACAACCTGATGTCTCTATTCAAATACCTCTCCCCTCACACCTGGGTGGAGTGACCAACTTGTCTTGGTTTGCCCTGGACTTTCTTCTGCTTGGCACTTCCTCAAATTCTCTCATTCTTGGAAAACCTTCAGTCCTGGACACACCGGATCAGTTTGTCACCTAACTGGACCCTACAAGGCTTGGGTCACCATGGAAGGCCAGCCAATTCAGTGTTCATGTATATTCAACCTGCAAGTGTGGGGGATTAAGATTTCTTGGGGTGAACTTTGCCCAGTAGAAGTTGAGAGCTGATGGATAGATCCTTCCTTTTCTCTCTGGGGCTGGTTGTCCTAACATCATGTGTATATGGCTTTTCAGAGGACTATCCCATGGGATTACTTGCATGTACCAGCAGCTACCTGGCATTGACTTTCCCCTTTCCCCACTTAACTATATTGCTTCTTACTTCCACTCCCTGGATTTTCACAACAGGATAAAGTAATAACACAGAAGACTGTTGCCTCCGGCTTCTCTTTTAGTGACCACAGCCTTCAAAAGGCACACAGAAGTGGTTCCAGAAGATAAACCTTCATCATCAGATTTGGGGACTGGATTACTCACAGTAGTAACCACTTCACTGCTGTGGAGAATAGGATATCTGAAACTCCTAACATGCATGGCAATTACTTAGGTTTTCATCTATGGTGAGTTAAGATAAGGTTCAGGAGGAAAGTGAGACACTGGATAAGTGTGGGAGTGGTGCTTAGGATACAGGAGGACAATAATGATGGTAAGGATCACAGAGTGAGCTGGTCTCTATTAACTGCATTAGCAATAATTATAGGTTCAGAGAAGTCAGTTGTCAGCTCATGCTCTGCTGTGAAAGCCAATATTCCTCTAAGGCAGCTTTTGAAAACATTTTTATCTCCTGTAGTTGCTGGGTACACTATGTTAAAAATCAAGATCTGGATAATTTTAAGAGAGGCAGAGTTTCAAAAGACACAGAATGCCCATACTTGACAAATCTTCTGTGCCAAAGTCAGGAACGAGAGGAGTGGTAGAGATGGAAAATCTAGAAACCTAGATGCTCCTAAATCCTCTGGGCTGACATTAGTTCCTTTTCCTCGGCAGAGGAGAACAGCCTGCCCTTACTTTGAAGCTTGCCCTCCCTTGAAGCTGTTGATTTGCAGGATTAAACTTATCCATCTCAAGACCTAACCTTGTTATTCTGTCCCTCTCTGACATCAGTCTGCTAACCAGTGTTAGGTCTTAGCACAGCATAGGCAGGAGAATATATTTTCTTCTCCAGAAGGAAATTACTTATATGCAAAAGAAATTGTAGGTTCTGGTTAATATGTGCCAAATAGAATCATAACAGGTAGAGGAGTATATCCTGAAAACCCTAGAGTAGGAAGGGGAGGGGGATGCCTGGATAGGGGAGAATGCACTGTCATAGAGAAACTCATTCATGGCTGGAGATTCAATGTACTGGCAAAAATACCTAATAGTCGGTGGGAGTAGCTACTCAAAGCTTTGAACCCAATGATGGCTGCCCCCAAAATTGGATGGATAGATAGGAACATTCTTGGTATAAGATTGAGAGTAGTCAGAGGCTGAGAAGGGCTGTAATGTTAGAATGGAATTGCCATTTAAGACTTGAGAACATTCTACTCATTTATATTCTACACATGGTACCCTCCCCTACCCCCTTCACTAAGGCAGGAAGTAATGTACTGCTGGGGTGTCTCCTTGTGAAGCTCCATGGTGGTTCTTCTGCACAGAAGAAGTGAAGAGAAATTAAGAGATGCCTCCATGGAACTAAGCTGATCATTCTTACCATCCCCTCCAAGATTGTGTTTCCCATGCAGCTTGTCTGGGATGGGGTTTCTCTTTTCTTGTAGGCTCCTGCTTCAGCCAGGAAACATGGAAAAGCTTCCACTGAGCTGGATGCTGGGTCTCCCACATGGCCACCTGGGGGTTCTCATGCCAGTGGCCTCTCATCAGGCAAACAACATTGTAAATTGGTTCTCAATGACGATCAGTTCTGATTACTGTAGGGGGCTATAGTTGCCATTATGCCATGGGCACGCCTACCACACCATCCCTGTGTTATCTCTTGGTGTTTCTGTGCCCGATGACAAGGATAAAGGGTCAAATGTAGCAACCATCCCATGACAAAACCAGGGCATCAGAGGAATCATAACCCTTAGGGATGAATCACTGGGTCACACTATCAGGTAAGCAACTCAGTCAAGGCGAAGTGCTGGCTGAGGGTGAGATAAATCTAGAATGGATGGCAGAGAAAGAAGAAATAAAACCTGCTAATTAATGCCTGTGAACCAGCTTCAGGAGTGGAGATTTTGGACTGTTACCTCACTTCACTAAGCTTTTTCAGAGATTGCTACTGCCTTAAAGAAAATACTGTGGTAGATTGGGTTTGTAGGTTACCCCTTAGAAAAGAAGCGAAGACATCTTTTTTCACAAAAAAATGGAGACCACGTCTTATTATGGGAGGGCAATATACTCTGACCAACATGAATGTCTAGGAGGACTCAAAAGAGAATGCTGGGGTTCTAGAACTCCTACCAAGCTAGCAGAGCATAATTCTCTCTGGGTCAGGGGTCAAAATGTGGAGCACATATTGTTGATGTCTCACAGCCGCATCCTCTGAGCCCACCTCAATTCACCTGCCTCTGTGGATAGTTCTAGCACGTTGGCAGATTTCCAATCCCAGGCTGACTGCTCTCTTTTCTGTCAAATGCCTTTCTCCAGTGCTGAGGGAGTTGGGCACAGATATAACCCAGAAGGTCAGAGAAGTTTGCACCTAGAGGACATCTCCACTAATGGGGAATGAAATTTGGTGGATGAAATACTCAGCCCCTCATCCTCTGACCGGGTCTGTTCCACATGGCTTCTCCAAGCATGCTCAAGTACAATGATGCCCAGGTGCCCACAGTGGTAAGTTATTCACAAAGACACAACTGACCTGCCTCTCTCCTTCCTCTAATTCATACTACTTCATTACTTAGTTTTGTTTTTGGAACAACCCAAATTAAGACGTGTGTGGTTTGCCTAAACTCTAATCCACAACAGTAAGTACTCTGTTCCTGATGATAATAATGGTCATTAATATTTATTTAGTAATTTGATCTGTGTCAGAAACTACGAGATGTTTTATATCCGTTATTCTAGATAAATCCCATGAAAACCCTGTGAGATTCCATTAAGATCCTAGTTTCAGAAATGAATAAGATAAGCTTAGAGAATCTGTAGCTTTACTAAAAAATTAGATGAGTGAAAGAGTATGATTATCTCACACTAATACTCATTTTCAATAAGGAGTAGTTTGGCTTGCCTTCAGGGTCTAAAGGAAATAGGTATTTTTCATCATATGCATATTGCAGGTGAGGAAACAAGCTCAGAGAGTCTTAGTAAATTACCAAGGCACATACACTGGAGGGCATACTGAAGGCTCCAGGACCTGATCTTGCCATTGCCCATGTTGCAGTCCAGCCATTCTTTGTACTCAAAAGGCCAGCCTTGCTACCACATTTTTACTGTTTTTTTTTTCCTTGATATATGTGCATTGTAGAAAAAAAAAAAAAGTTAAATGTAAAAGGATATGAGGGCATCCAGGTGGCTCAGTCCATTAAGCATTGGACTCTTGGTTTCAGCTCAGGTTGTGATCTCAGGGGCATGGGATCAAAGCCCCAGATTAGCCTTTGCGCTCAGTGCATAGTCTGCTTCAGATTCTCTCTCCCTTTCCCTCCCACTGTCTCTTTCTAAAACTTAAAAAACTTTAAAAAAACTATAAAAGTGTATGAAATTTAAAAAAAGGTAAATTCTCATTTTAATGTAATCTTCATCATAGAGGCGACAATTATATATTTTTTAAGATTTTGTTTATTTTTTTGACAGAGAGGACACAAGCAGGGGGAGTGAGTAAGGGAGAAGCAGGCTTCCCACCAAGCAGGGAGCCCAATGCAGGGCTCGATCTCCGAACCCTGGGATCATGACCTGAGCTGAAGGCAGACACTTAACCCCTGAAACCACCCAGGCACCCCTAGAGGCCACAATAATTAACTTGTGTTGGGTCCTTCCAGAAAATTTCCATGTACATATATATGTATAGCCTTACATATTATGCATACTTTTTTTTTAAACTAATGATCTTCAAGATTATTCTTTTAGCAGCAGCTGTGGCACTTCTGTTGCCTGCTTAATGGCTTCATAATACTCCACTCTACAGAGGTGCTATATTTTAATTAAGCCTCCTGCTGATGGTCATTTTTGCTTTTCAGCCTTTTGCTATTGCAAACAATGCTGCAATAAACATCCTGAGCATATTCTTTTGAGCATGTGTATGAGCATATCAGTTGGATAATTTCCTGGAAACTAATATCAGATGATCAAAGGGTATTCCTTTTTTTTTTCAATTAATTACCAGTTGATGTATTAAACACACTAATTCCCAGGGACATTTCTGTGACTAATAGGTTGTGACAGCATTTCCTTCTTCAAAGGGGACAGGGGGACATTCTCAGGTGGCAATGGTTTATAGAGTGTTTGCAGATAAGCACTGCTTCTGGGGATGATGGCTCCTTGACCCTGGCTCAGTTCCTGTTGGTCCCCTGCTCATTGTTTCTTCTTGAGCTCTGCCTGAGCTGTCCCAGGTGCAGGAGGCCATCACATAAACAGACATTTCAAATACCACAGCATCTCTGTAGGGTGCAGAGGACCACTGCCAAGGACGAGATTAGTCCAGGAACTGGACACATTCTTGCTAGAGGAACGCTTGACCTTAAATCCACAGCTTAGCATGGGGTTGAAAATTCAAATATCCGATTTGTGTTGAGAGAGGGACTCTAAAAGCAGGCTGGGAGAATTTCATCTTCCCAGACACCCTCTAATTAAAGCAAACAAAAACAAACAAAATTTGGCAAGTTTCAATGGATTTCTTGAAATGTTCAGAATGGACTGCTAAAAATAAACAAACAAACATTCAATAAGTTTTGACACTTAAAAATACAGTAGTATAGGTTTTAGACTTTGGAATTATGTACAGGACAAAAATTAGTGCTCTTGTCACCCTGTTTCTCCTCTGTCAGTCTATCTCTGTTAGTAATTCTGTCTCTGCATCTGTCTCTCTCTCTCATCTCTCTTAAATTCAGTGCTCTCATGCCCAAATAGTTTTGAAATCCCAAGGCTTGTTTATGTGCCCCTTTCCTCTCTGACCCTTCGCCACAGTCTGTAGGTGAAACCATTTTCAGGAATGTCCCACTCCTTCCCTCCCCTGGGGGCCTTTATGTGAACTCTTCAAAAAATCCAAAATGAACTTTTTCAGGAATTATAAAACTCTCCCTCGACTTGCTTTTTTCAGTTACTAGCTCCTATTCTACAAGTGTCCCAGAGGCTGCCGGGCAGCCCACTCCTAAGTCCACTAATGAGCTAGACACTTATTCTGGTGAATTATTCCCTCAATGTAAGTGAAGTTTTCTAAAATTGCCTTTACTGGGTTGGAGTCTCTTTTGTCGTTGTTTCCTTTCCTTGAAACACATACTCATTTGATTTCTGGCTACTGATGAATACCTACATTTCTGCAAGGATCAAGTGTGAACTGGGCAGAAGGACATGTACCAAGCAAGTGTCCCCCACACCGCTGCCAGGGTACCTCTGACACTCCTCCTTCCACAGCTGCCACCACAATTATGCCAAAGTGTTTCTGGGCTGAAATACGGCCCCAGCTAACCACTGCCACTTCTGAGGCAGCTTAGGAATTCAGAGGACCATCAAAGACATCAACATAGACAAAGCTGTATTTCTTTCAAGGGGTCTGGACAACTTGAACTTGGCAAAGACATCTGCACTGATGTGCCTCTGTTAGGATTCCAACCTCGGATGACAGTTTTAAATGTTTATATTAAAATAGAATACTACAGGTATGCAATTATAACACCAAAGCATGCTCTCATAGAGGTTTACCACCTAGATACATACCTTGTCTTTTAATTTAGGTATTCATTAAACGTTTCTTTTAATCTGCAAGTCATGTGTTAGGTCCTTGGGATACAGAGAGGCTTCTGCTTTTCAGCACTTAGAGGACCTAACCTTGGACTGAAAATTAAATCTGGTGCTTGAAGTTCATTGCAATGAAATTTGAGTATAAACTTTGGAAAGAGATAGGCCACAGTAAGAATATTTATAAATACCAAATTATATTTGGCATATGCCATCTTAGTCTTAAACAGGTTGTAAAAACTTGTAATTGAGAAAACACTATTCATGCATCCATTCACGTAGCTTGCATGTCTTAAAATTATTCCAGATTGATGTCACATCATGGTGCTACACAAGTCACCTCAAATCTCTGGAGATGTTGCTATAATTGAACGGCTTGTCAAGGTGGAAAATGAAATAACTCACAGTTGCTGAAAGGAAGACACTCTTAAAATACTTTTCAAGCTTGTGATGGGGCCATCCACTGACTTGATGAGGACCAGGCTGGTGGGATTGTGCAGACAGGAGCTATGTCAGCACCATTGGCATTAGACTACTTTTTCTAAAAACTCGGAGGTTCAGAAGTCATTAGTAACTTCAACTTTCAAGTGTATCATTCCAGTTCTTCACAAATAGGGATCACTGTTGCTAACCAAACTAAAACAAGGTGAAAACAAAATAAAGCAAAGACAGGAAATTTCCTTGTCCGTGCCCTCAAGGAAAATGAGCTCAGGAAAAGAGAAATGTATAGCTGTAGCACTCATCTAAAAACATCATCCTCTTTTCCTCCCTCAGCTTCAAAAGTATCCTGGGGCACTCCACAATCCTTGATAGGAAAGGGAGAGGGGATGCAGTGTCCAAAAATAACATAAAATAAATTACCAAGAAGAGTTGAAAAAAAACACGGAACTCTAAAATGTAAATGAACAAAAACTAGATAATTGCCTTTCCCTCACTCCTCAAATTTACAAGCCCTTGGGTGATACTTCAGCGCTTGGGGGCCCGCTAATTTCTTTGTGCGGAATTGGGCAGACATTTGCCATTGGAGACCTGCTGTCAGCCAATCAGGGTGAGCGATCCAGGCTGCTTTGATGTAACATAAGTTACAGAGTAGCAGGTGGCCTTCCCTGCTGTTTATAGTGCAGCTTGGGGAGTTGTGTCAGATGTAGCAGCTCCTCTTTATCTGCATGGAATCTGTGTAAATCACAAAAGAACAGATGGAAAAATAGTCACATAGCCCTGTTCACCTCTTAGAAGTAGCTCATAAACCTTCGTACACCACCCGCCCTGTTTCAAAAAACAACCATGGGTGGGTTGGTCACCCAACTGCTACAGGGTAATCATTTTGTTTACAAAAACATCTAAATACATGAATTAGGCAGAGAAAACAAAAACAGCAAATGGTTTAAATGCTCACAGCTGCTATCTATGTGTATTTTACCATTATATTCCAGATTTAGGTTAAGTAAGCACAGAGAAATTAGAAATTATCCTTCATCTACCAGTTCTAAATATCTGTAGAACCTCTTAGTAATATCAAATGATGCCATTGGTTTACCATGTATGTTTATTTTTTGTTGTTTCAGTAAAATTATGAAATTACCTGTCAATTTTTCCCCCTGAAAAATCTAAATAATTTTCTAGGAATCAACAGCATGTAATTTCACATTGGAAATCATCAGAGAAAAAAGGCTGAAAAACTGATTGAGAAAGCATGACACTTGAATTTTACATAATTGAAGGGAATATTTTACTACATATGTATATGCATGCATGTATATATGTGTGTGTACATATATATATACGTGTATGCACATATACATACATGCATATGTGTATACACACACACACACACACACACACACACATATATATACATATGTATTGAGAATTTAGCCGGGGAATAGAAAAATGACAAAAAGATTGGTTCTAAAAGAGACAATGGCAGGAAAAAAGGCACCAAGGTACGAGGAAGAAAAGTGCATGATGCAAATGACACTGCAGACATTGAAAGAGATGAAGCTATAGGTTAGCTAGGTCTGGACCATAATAGAATTGAAAGGTCTAATGACAAAACATGGTCTTTGACATGGATGTGATCAAAGTTGATTACTAAATGTTGATTTTATTCTGTTTATAACTTTAAAATCAGTAGAAATGATACATTTAAAAATATTAATTGTTCAAACACCCAGAGGACAGAAGTTGCCTATTAGAGTGCATTGTTATTCAGTAAAGGAACACTTTCTATTTTCTTACAAATCGCTATGAAGTGCAGGAGCATTGTTACAGAAAATCCTCATTGTGCAGTGATGAACTTATAAAACAGGTACTACAAAGGCTTGAAAACAATGTAATAATAAAGTTCAATTTGGGTAGAAGTCAATGACCTAACAAGTGTGTTTCAAGGGTCTTCTTTTCTGTAAATTTCAAGAGGTCAGAAAGCACCTAGGAATTGTTTCTAGATCTCCTTAAATTACTTCTCTATAAATTCATGTCTGCAGAGACATAAATATATTAGACCTCACTATTATCAATCTTGGGCACTTTTTCTTCCAGGGAACACTCAGTAATGTCTAGAGACATTTCTTTTGGCACAACTGGTGGGAGAGAGTGTTATTGACATCTAGTGGGTAGAGGCCAAGGATGTTGCTAAGCAGGAGATCCTCCATCAACAAATAATATCTGGCCAAAAATGTTAATAGCTTTAAAATCAAGACCCCTGTTTTAGATATCTCAAGGATTGACCACATTCCCTATTCTCAAGAGAATGAGACTCAAAAAATTTTTCATGTCTAGTATGTAAACTTGGACATATGAGAGAGAAGTTAAGAGGTTGTTCTTAAGGTCACTAAATATATGAGGTTCTCATGAAATGAATTCTTCAACCAGAATCTACAGAATTCTAATGTTTGTGGTTTTGTTTTTTAGGATTTATTTCTTTTGGAAAGTTGTTAATGCAAAATAACTACTATATTAAGCTAAATTAAGCTTGAAATAAAAGTGCTATTTTCCATAAAATTCCAACAAAGAGCTCTCCCCTTTTAAATCTTTGTTTTGAGTTCAAGATTGGTCAAATCATTTCATTGGAGTTAGTCTGAAGCAATTAAACATTGTATTTCCAGATAATCATATTAAAATACCTTTTATATCAAAATAGCAATGAGGATGGGACCAGACTCTCATTATTTGAGATTAAGAGTCTCTAAATAGTTGATGTTTTGTTTTGTTTTGTTTGTTTTGTTGTCGTTGTTTTGGTAGTCAATTATGTTTTCCTGAGGCAGCATTAAGAATACTTATTTTGTTAGTTCCTTGCAATGCAAAGTTAAAAGGAAATTTTTAAAATGAAAATTTCTTTCCCTTTAGGCATTCATTCACTTTAGATAATGTCTGTTAATTAAAACTCTCTTTTGTCACAGAGAAGATTACTACAAAGAAACCTAGTCATTTCCTATTTCTATTGCAAGATTTTACTCAAGATTGCTTTTACTTTTTGTTCATTATGCCAAAAAGTTAAAAAAAAAAGACAGGAATCTATATTTTCTGTTCATATAAAATAGTGTCCAATAACTTGGGAAGGACCAAATCAACTATTAAAATTTATCATCAAAGATCATATGAGCTAAAATAATGTAGCAATGGCAATTTGGATTATCTTTTTTTACTTTTATTGTTAGTAAATGGGATTGGTGAATTTCTGATATCCACTCTACCCCTCCACTCAGACTTCTAACTGCATCTCTCAGATTTAATTCTGAATTTTGATCTTCTAAAAATGCCTCCTTGAAGCAATATTGAATAACTAAAAAGTGAAGAACTTTTCCTAATATTGGTCTGTTAGGGTTTTACAAATATGGCTGTCTTTAAATACATAGCTATGTGGAAATAAGATGATTACTCTAGAATCCTTGGAAGTTGATTATCCTTAAAACTTGGTTATCCTTAAAACTTGGCTTATTAGGGGTGCCTGGGTGGCTCAGCGGGTTAAAGCCTCTGCCTTTGCCTCGGGTCATGATCCCAGGGTCCTGGGATCCAGCCCCACATCAGGATCTCTGCTCAGCGGGGAGCCTGCTTCCTCCTCTCTCTCTGCCTGCCTCTCTGCCTACTTGTGATCTCTGTCTGTCAAGTAAAAAAAAAAAAAAAAAAAAAAAAGAATCTAATGAATCTAATGTTCCAAGTAGCAAATTTTAGGAAAAAAAATAGTATAGAGCATCTGCTCTTATACTTTTACTTGATTTTTGTTTTGGTCTAATTGCATCTCAAGTCTCTTTCCCTAACTACTACCTACTTTATTTCTTTTTAGCACTTCCTTCGGTGGTGTGAACAGGACAAGAGATTAAAGAAATATATTTCTCTAGTATTTTATATAAATGGCTAAGTGAGAATAGGTCCCTGTTGAGTTTTTGTTTGTTTGTTTTAACTATCCCAGAACCCATATCCTGAAGCAAAAATCATTAGGAATAATAAAAAAAATAATAATGAGGAATAAGTACACACAGAAATGTCATCCAACACAACATTTTGACATTTTGTCTACTTTTGTTTAAAAAACAAAACAAAACACCACATTTAAGACCTGAGTTGCATGTCTCTTTTGAGAACTTAGCACACTTCCACCAAATATAGGGAACATTTGTTGAGCACATTTGTGACCAAACTAAATGTTCACTTATAGTCACATCATTATTCTTTGTGGAAGATGATGATGCTTTTTCATTTTGCCCAAACTTGATTGTCAAACTTAGTACTTCCTCAGCTGTCTTTCCTAAACATTCTTCTGAAGACCACATTTTAGGACTCTGCCTCTTTGTCTAAAGAAGCATTGTGGGGAATTGAGTTTCATAGGACAAAATCAAGAATAGGAATTGTTCTAAATCCAAACCTTATAACCCTGCTATCTACTTTGCTTCCATTGGAAATGGATGAACATGTTCAGATTAGAGTGTAAATTGGCATGAACCTTCATCTGAAATGCAATAAAGTTAGAGGAGACTGGATGATTTTTTAAAATGTATCATTATTCATATTCAATGCTTCCTCTGCACTTCTGTGTACCATCTGGTCCTGATGGTTGAAGTGCCAAAATACCATAAGGAAAGTTGTTTTTTGTGGTATTTCCAGTCCAACCAGAATCAGAAAGTACCAGAAATTTCTTGAGAAAAGCTGTTGTCATAGGACACAAAGCCCAGTTTGTCAAACCAAAGAGTTTAAGAAGAAAAGTTGCTAAAATAAAACTACCATCCAAATTTAAAAATACTGAACAAAAGGAGGATGTTTTGGGTTTAGGGTTTACCAGATATCTTGTACAATAATAATAATAATAAAAATAACCCTACAAACTTGTATCCTATTTCTTTATAAACTACAATTCCCTTTTTACTCCTTAATTTGTTCATCTCTATTTTACATATAGATTGATTTTTAAGGGGAATATTTGTGGACAATTGAAGTCATGAAATTCTCAGGGAAAAAGAGGGAAGGAAGCATTGAATGAATGACACCAAATGTAAAAGTCTTTATGGATTACATGTAATATGTACAAAAATACCTGATCTGATTTTATTTATGAGCCCTTTGACGTCCAAAGAATTCTTTTACATGACTTTCTCCTTCTATATAGGACATCACAGCTTGTCAAATACAGGGAATCTTGAATCTTAAAAGACTCAATCTGTGCTGTAAACTTACTGCCCAGAAGGTTTAGAGTGGGCTGTTAAACTTGGCAAGATTTCCGCTTCCATTCAATCCCCAAACCTTCTGAGATTTATTTGACACTGAGTTTTATTCAGCTTAATTTAGTTCAATTAAAAAAAAAACCTCTAAGTAAGAGAATAGTTTAAATGATTATACTATCGTATGACAATTAGTATGTTAAGGAGAGAAAATTAGCGTACATTTTTTTAAGTAGGTTCCACATCCAGAATATAGGCCAACTCGGGCTTAAACTCATGACCCTGAGATCAAGACCTGAGCTGAGATCAAGAGTCAGATACAACTGACTGGCCACCCAGTCACCCCTAGCATACATATTTTCTACTAAAGAAGTTTCTTATAATGCATAGAACATAACCTTTTGTGTCAGATAAGAGATTCCAATCTTGGTTCCACACCTGTCAGTTGTGATCTAGGGATACTAACTACTCTGATCTTAAGTTTCTTTATCTAAAAATAGAAAGTCAATTATTTTACCAGGTTGAGAGGATCAATAAGCTATTGAATATAAGGTCTTATAGCATAGCAGGTGCTCATCCTGCTCACCAATGCTAGCTGTATGTGAGGATAATAAAATGATAGACATCTGCAGGTCAGATGCTTAAAAGTCTGGCTATTACAAGAGCATATTGTGATTTCTACTGAAGTTCTTGTTTACCCATTGAAAGAGGAAAGGATAACTCTGGGATTGTTACTCATATGAGCTTGGGAGGTAATGATGGTATTTTTCCATTAGGAATATTACATACTCAGTTCCCATAGGCAATGTTCTAAAATTTTTTTTATTGTATGAAATAGTAGTGCTTCAAGAAAGGCATGGTCTGACCTGTGATATTCTGAATCCATGTAAAAATACATCTCTTATACAGGTATTACTGAATCACTAGCTATACTCTTGACCACATCCCAAAGAGAATCTTCTCCCAAAGACAACTAAGGGAGGTAAAAACGATTCCAGCCAATTTTTAGTTGAAAATAAAATCTCTTGTCTTTTTAGGTCTGTATTATCTGTTTCTGGTACATACCGGATACAGTTTACTAGAAAATGATGTCTAAGACAAGGAGATCAACTAGTTATTTTTTCTTGGGTCATTCACTCTCTGTTTTTAAATTCTAGTCCCAACGAAAACATGATAAAAGCATGAGTGTATTGACGTACCTGGGGGCTGGTCCTTAAACCTAAAGCCTTTGGATTCCAAAGCAGTGGGATCTAATCTCCAGGTTCTTCCTATCTTGGTTCCGACTCCTTTAGTTTATGTAATTTAACTTATCTGCTTTCTTACTCCCTTGAATCACTTGAATTGAACTAAATCACTTCAATCACTCACATTCCCTTGAAACCATTTTTTTCTTTATATCATTCCCACATAACCCACTTAGAAGAGCAATTAAGGTGTCATTCTATGAAGCTCCAAAGGAGTGCCAAAACCTGCCTTTTGGAGAACTTTGCCTGAACTTTTCCCCTTCAGCGTTGTGCACTGTAGCAGCTGGCACTTGGTTTCTTAACTCCTGTCACCCAGCACTGGGGTTCATTGCTCAAGCAAAACTAATATGAATGGGTTTTTTTTTTTTTTTGGATGATAAAACATGTATACTGTTTCTGCCTTGAGCATTGAGATGCTGTCCTATTAGGAATGCAATCTGTCAAGAAAAGCAAAGTGCATCCAAAAAGAACTCCATTGTCTCTGTGTTATGTTACAATACTTTTATTAGATGGTGACATTCTTGAGACAGCACCTGCTGCGTGGCTTTGGGCGGCTGGCCAGAAATGAAAGGGAAAAGTAATGTGTGGTTTAAATCTAAACAGGGCAGGCTTGCATTGCTGTAAAGAACAACAGGGACTGAACAGTTGGGAGGGTTGAGGGAAACTCAGTCTGTAGACACAAGTTCAGAGTGTGTGTGAATGGCCCATCATTGTCAGAAATGTATAAAGCAGATAGAAGAAATGATTTTTGGTTGGTGGTGGTTTGCTTTGTTTTTACCGAGTACTATATTGACATAACTGTGTTTGTTTTCTCCTCTATGCTTTTGGGGAGATGGGGCTTTAGAAATTTGGAGAAGCATCTATACCTAGTGGTTTCAAGTATAGACTCTTACTAGTGTAAAACAGGTACTAAAATGTTGGTATTTCTGAAACTTTGCAATGAATAAACACAATTAAAGGCAAATTTTTTAAAATATATATGTAATTCTAATTGATGGGCCAACATAGATTTTTTTCCATAGAGAAATATCTTTATTTTTTTTAATGCTCCCCTTTATCAGGTTTTGTTGCAAACATTGTAGAATATACAGAAGTTAATGTTTCTTGAATTTAGAGTTGTTTTTGAGATGACCAGATGGTCAAATTCTGTAAATTTAACTCATTGTTCTCTTTAGACTCCTTAATGCTACATGGTGGGGAAACGGGGGAAAAAAAAGTGAGCTAGAAAACCAATCCAGTGATGATGGTAGTAGGTAAAATTGTAAACTGTTATTTCTTGATAATTAATTAAACTTCAGAGAAATAATACCTGGTTGGGAATATCAATGGCATCTATTAAAAGAAAAAAAAAAAACCTACAAATCCAATTAAGCAATGCTCTCTTTTCATTAAAGTAAGGCTTAATTCAGTGGAAACCATTATTCAGAAATTAGACACTAAAGTTATTTTTTTTTCTTCTCTTAATTGATGGTGTGTTACTATTGACTTTCTGGTTAAAGGCTTCAGTCAAAAGGCTTCTTGGCCTTTCCTCCATATATCTGATGACCTTAGAAAGTGATGACTTTATAGGATGTGACCACAGGGCTCACACTACTGTGAGGTAAGTGCAGAGTTCCCAAAAGTCCCAGTGGGGGAGCAGAAAGCACCATCATTCAGAAAGAGTTATGGGGTCTCCTTAAACATGATCCTGTAACATTTCTTTTCAGACTCAAATGAAAATTTAACTTGTTTTAGGCAAATTATTGAATATGTTTCAGTCCCTACACATTTGTTTCTTGGTTTTTGTGTGTGCATGGGTGTTTGTGATTTTTATGGAAGAACAGAGACTTTATGCTCTTTGAACATGCAAACTTCATTATATTCTATTCTGCATAATTTACCCTTTCTCCTCAATAGGTCACGACCAAGGTTACAAAAAAAGCAGGATGTCATCATGAATGTAGAATTCTGAGCTCACTAATGCTGTGTTTCATTTCTTCTGGGAATTCTTATCAATATGATGGGTTGTTTATGGAGCTGAGTTAGAGTCTTAAAAGCCTCTATATGCTTTACTGAAATGTGGAGTGCTTCTGAACTTTAAAATCAATTGCATCGATTCAATTATAGAACATAAGTGAAGACTAATGGTTTTCATGTTCATTAACTGCTAATTTACATAAGATAGAAGATGTTAATATGGTCTCAGAGTCTTTGTGGGAAACCATTTTTAGTTGAGCTAGAGAAAATGGGACTTCCATTTTCATTTGCAATGAATCGATATTCCAAAAATTAAAAAATATCATTTTCAGCTTAAATTCCATGATTTTCTCATCTTCTCAATTGCCTAAAATAATTTGTGAACTCTGGGTCAAATCTGTGTAACCTCTTTATTAGCTACTCAGTTATATATACACATACCTAGTTTTTCCTTAAGTTTTACCAGAAATTAAAAAGAATTGGCATCAAGTTGTGATTTTTCTGAAGTGCAGAAAAGTCAAACAACCAAAATCAGGACTTATGATAAAGACAAATCCTGAAATACTTCCAATTTGAATTGCATTAAAATAAATCCTGAATACTTCTGTTCTTTTTCTATGAATTTTTGGTTGCTTTTTTTCTGACTTTTTTTTTTTTACCCTTTATTGAATTCCTGCAGTGATTTTAATGTGATCTCTAAATAGAAATAATGCACTTCGGGGAAGGACCATATAAGCCTTATTGATAGATTGGCCTGGGAATTAAAACAATCTTGAATGATTTCTTTTTTTTTTTTTTATTAAAGATTTTATTTATTTATTTGTCAGAGAGAGTGAGCACAGGCAGGCAGAGAGGCAGGCAGAGGCAGTGGGAGAAGCAGGCTCCCTGCTGAGCAAGGAGCCCGATGCGGGACTCGATACCAGGACGCTGGGATCATGACCTGAGCCAAAGGCAGCTGCTTAACCAACTGAGCCACCCAGGCATCCCTCTTGAATGATTTCTTAAGTCTTAGATGTGATTTTCTTCCAGTGTGTTTGTATACTTTGGAAAACAAGATAGGAATTATCCCCATCCTCTAAGTCAGTATTTATTTGAAAAGTGCTATGTAGTTGCTTTGTACATCATATTCCTTTTTTTATTCAACATTTCCATTACTCTTATTGTTGTTGATGTAGGCATCTGGTAGTATCTTTTCCAAGTAAAATTTTGTTTTACTTGGAATAGTTTCATATATGCTTCAAAATGGTTCCTAAACAAGTTGGGATTCAAAGTAAAACTCCCACAGTTTTGGTGCCTGAAGGCTCTTTAAACTTTCTGAGATTCAAAATTTATACCTACAAAATGAGAAAAATATTTCTACATCTTATTTTATTTGGGGGAGGCTTATATAAGATAATATTTGTAAATAAGCTAGTTCAATAACTGATATATAAAAGGTGTTTAATAAATAATGGGATCTCATTTTTTACCCTACTTGTACCTACTTTTGCTCTGAACTCTGGTGTTCTCTACTTCAGGCATTTTCCCCTCCATGGGAAGACAAGTGCTTTCTTTTATTTTCTATTTGGGTTTCATTCTATCTTCTGCAATACTTAGGATTCAGTTTGAATACATAAGATACAATACTATTCAATGGAATTATAACATATAGTAAGGCATAAAATAATGAGCTAGAAATGAATCCATCTATAAAATGGAGGTTGGGAGTGAAATAAACATTCTCTAAAAGGTTTCGGTTATAGAAAGGGGAAAAAAAAAGGAACAAAACAAAATTCACTGATTAAGTCCCATGTATCATATTTGACTTTAAAGTAAAGGGGGAATTGAAATTTTAAATATCCCATGATAAATAGAGTAACCCAGTTCTTTACTTGCTCAAAAACCATCTCATCCATTATAATATTAATATACAGAAAGCTATATACTTTGATAATTTTGAATGTTTATGTAATTCTTCTTTGCCAACTCTCACACAATTGCTTTGATAGATTATAATCAAGCTGCTTAAAAGCATTTGAACTCATTACTTACAGACACAAGGTTGCTGTCTGAAAATAAACCTTAATGTCAAATAATAAAGAAATATTAACTTTGTTCACTTTGCTTTTGATATGCATGATCAGAGTCAAGCTGAGAAAGGTCACATATTCCAGACTCCAATACATTTGCACATAAGAATATTCTGATTAGAGAGGTTTCTGGGGAATGGAGAGGTATCCTTAGGACCAAGGAAATTAAGAAAAAAGATTCAAGAAAGGATTATGGGCTTGGGTACATAGAATGGTATGGAAGACTTCCAAAACTGACAAAAAGTCTGTGATGGGATGTGGGAACCAAAGTAGATCACACAGGAAAGAAATGCATCAAAAAGATACAAAAAGGAAAAGAGAAGAGATCAAACTGGAAAACCCCAAAGTATGTGGGGATTAAAGAATACACTTCTAAACAACACATGGGCCAAAGAAGAAATGTCAAGAGAAATTTAAAAAAAATATATTTTGAACTAAACCAAAACACAACCTATCAAAATGTCTAGGACACAGTGAAAGCAGTTCTCAGAAGAACATTTATAGCATTGGATGCATATATCAGGAAAGAAGAAAGAGGGACAGCTGGGTGGCTCAGTCAGTTAAGCATCTGCCTTTGGCTCAGGTCATGATCCCAGAGTCCTAGGATTAAGTCCCAGTCTGGCTTCTTGTTCAGAGGGGAGGCTGCTTCTTCCTCTGCCAGTCGCTCTCCTGCCTATGTTCTCTCTCTCTCTAACAAATAAATACATAAAATCTTAAAAAAAGAAAAAGATCTAAAACCAATAATATAAGTTTCCACCTTATAAAACTAAAAAAGGAAGAGCCATGTAAATCCAAAGGAAGCAGAAAAAAAGACATAATAAGAATTAGAGCCAAATCAATGAAACTGAAAACAGGAAATCAATAGGAGAAATCAATAAAGCCAAATGCTGATTTCTTGAAAAGATCAATAAAAGTGATAAGCCTCCTGTCAGTGTAATTAAAAAGAGAGAGAATGTATACAATTTAATCATAAATTTATCTAAATTAATTTTATTAATGGCTATGTTTAATAGCTGGCTCAAAATATTCCTGCAAATTTAATAATCATTACTCATGAACTCATAAGAGCTGGCGCCAGCACAGCCCTGGTTGTCTTACGAGGCGCTAACACTTCCTGGAGAAGGTGAAACCTCAGGTGAGTCTTAACAGGTAAGTAGGAATCAGTGCCAAGTGGACTTGCACAGGGAAAGGAAGATAACACGTTAAGGCATGAGGGTCATATAATAATGAGGGGAGCGTGATGTGTGGATGGAAATATAAACAGTTCTGTGTTTGAGGTTGAGATGAAATTCTCAGAAAGCAATTCCCATGATAAGAAAGATCCTGCAAACTGCATTAAGGGACTTGGAATTTATTCTGCAGGCCACAGGGGACTGCTGAAGGATTTAAAGGAGGGGAATGAATTACTCAGATTTATGGCTGCAGCAAGATCTTCTGACGAATCCTTGTAGAATGAATTTGAGAAGGAACAAGGCTAAAGACACGTAAACCAATTAGGAGGCTGTTACCATGGTTCAAGGAAGTGATGATATGAGCTGATTGAAGACAGTCATACTTAAGAAGAGGTGACAAATTCCAGAAATATTTAGGAAGTAAAATCAGCAGAACAGGGAATTGATTACAAGTGGGCAGGGGTGAAAGAGAGGGATATCAGGGATGGCTTCCAGGTTTCTAGCTCAGCTTATGAATTTTGGGGCCATGACCAAGAAACGGAGTCAAGGAGAGAGATTAGATTTCTGAGGTATGCTGACTAACTCTGAGTTGATAAGTGGGATGTCTCTGTGGGATATCTTGCAGGTCTAGCTGAAGATAAAATTTAGAATATCAATAATACATGGGTGGTAGTTACAAACTTAGCAGTGGCTGAACTCTAGAAAGAAAAGTGGGGGGGCAGTTAGGGATACAGAGCGAAGCAAACCCTCAATATATATCTGTATCTAAAAGATTGGCAGAGGACCTAGGGCCAGCTCTGGAAACAGGACTGAACAGAGAGGTAGGAATCAAATAGAAGAACATGAAGCGTGTGGTCTTGGAAGAGAGACCATTAAATAAAGCAAGGATTGGGAAATAATGTCAATAATGTCACATGAAATGCAGTTGCCATTTTTTTTTGCTTAAAATTAAAATATTTTTCTCATGTTATAAAACATGCGATAAATAGCATCTCAATAGGTATTCTTACTTTTAGAAAATTTTAGTGCACAAATCATACAGGCCTTCTTTGGAATGGCAAAAAAAAAAACCAGAGAAATAAAAAAGAAAGAAACATAATACTTTCATCCCACTTCCCAGGGTTAATAACTGTGAACATTACAGTTTTATTGATACAGGACTTTTCTGTACGCGTGTGTGTGTATATACACATACAAATTAGTATATATGTATATATGTATACATATATAATTTTATTAATAAGGAAATACACTGGACTACTTGTAAAATAGTGTAAATAGTGACCATAATATTCAGCATTTAGCTATATTATAATCTGTATAATCAATATCTATTATTGGAAACTTTAAATTACTATCATTATTCTCATCTATTTTAATAATTGCTATGCTAAACATCTTTGTACTTAAAACTTTTGTAATTTCTCTTTTTTTTTTCCTTTTAGTAACATACTCCAAATGTAAAATTAACTGCATTAATGGATATGAACACTTTAAAGGATTGTGACACATTTTGTCTACATGCTTTCCAGAAATTAGGTCTGATGAGATTCCACCAGTACTCTAAAAAACGCTCATGTACCAACACCTCGGCAGTCAGCAGACTTCCCCAATTTTATCTGTATTTTAAAATGGTTTCCATAGATTGTTCACTTAGAATGATAAACAGATTTTAAAGCCAAACATTTTCATATCGAGTTATAAACTAGTTGTAAAACCAGAATGAACTAAGAGGAGCAGGTGATCCCTTATTTTGACAGAGCAGATTTTCACAGCCCCTCACCTATAGCCTCTGTAGTTGAGTCAGTCTTGTGCCTTGCTCCTGCTACGTGCTTACACTCAAACTGCCGTGTGTACCATTGTTCACACAGTCTTCTTTCCTCTCTGCTCCTTGTCCAAACTGTAAATTTCTTAGTTATTTCTGAAAGCTTCAGTACCTGTTATGCAATACAGAAGTTAACATTCAGTTATATACTTTCTTGGACTGGGTGTTCATTTACTTTTCTTACTTGGGCTGCAGTATCTTGAAGGTAAAGACATTGTCATTAGGTCCTCATTGTCAATCCTGAAACATGGCCTTGTTCTTGCATGACATTGAATGGGTACTCAGGAAATACAGAGAATAGCACAAAATCATAACCCTACTGTCTTTATACTAACTAGCTAATTTCATGTTCTAACAAAACATAGAAGTTGATTGAAAAGAATTTATGAATGTTTCATAAACTATTACCCATATTTTTTAATTGGATAGCTTTCTGAATGATTTCAGAAAGCGAAGTGTGACTTATGATGAGCATGTCTTCTACATTGTAGAGGGGGTAGGAAATAGTTGGGTGGAGAAAAGGACATATCTGGATAACTTATTTTACTGTACGAAAGCTATGCTAAAGAAATATTACTTGTGTTGCTTTACACTAAAGCTGGAGGGCACCGGGGTGGCTCAGTCAGTTAAGCAACTGACCCTTGATCTCAGCTCAGGTTTTGATCTCAGAATTGTGAATTCAAGCCCTGTGTTGGGCTTCATGCTGGGTATGGAGCCTACTTAAATATAAATAAATACATAAATAAACCAAAGCTGGTAGGAGAAAGGTTGACCTAGAACTTAAATGGGCTTTCTGGCCAATGTTAGTGTTATGCCACCTTTAAGACTACACATTTAAATTTTATATATTTTCTATTAAAAAATATTATTTTAGAAAGAGAGCCAGAGAATGAGGGAGGGGCAGAGGAGAGGGAGAGAGAGAATCTCAAGCAGACTCCCCACTGAATTGAGCCTAACAAGGGGCTCAATTCCATGAACCTGAGCTCATAAGCCAAGTGGAAATCAAGAGCTGGATGTTTAACCAACTGAGCCACCCAGGCACCTCTAAAATTTATACATTTTTAGTTTTATTTCTTCATGTACAATGTATCACAGAAATATCTATAAAATCTATAATGTAGTCTCAAAAATGAAGTATAAACATTTTAGTAACCTTACATGATCAGAGCCAGAAAGAAACTTCATGGACTGCATACGTTTTCCATTTTTTACCATTTCTCTTATGGTAAGTTACTTCTCTATATAGATATTGATCTTGTTTTTGTGTGTGTGTATTTTCTCTTTCATAAGCACCTTCTTTGAAAAATGTGACTCTTATTTAAATACATACGTAATATGGCTTTGGGTTATCATTAATAACTATCAATACCACATGTTATTTCTTTTGAGACAATATGTTGCATTTGCTATGGTGTTTCTATGGTGTCTCTTTGTGTAAATAAAACCACAATGATCAGAAAATCTGTTTAAAAAGGAATGTCCATGGCTTCTCCAAGTAGAGCCTAATATGTCTACATATGTGTGATGTTTGTGTTTATACCTATAAATGCTTATGTAGCAGATTATAGAATTAAAACTGTTTTAATGATACTTTGGTTATTAGTGATGTAACTCATTGGTCTATTCACTATGATATACAGGCTTGGGTAACTCTGTTAAACGTTGGCCCATCTGTATCTTCATGCTTATATGTGCCTGTGTATATCAGTATGTGTTTGTATAAGGAACTACACAAACACACACACACACACAAACACACACCATGAATTTGTGGATGTATATATGATGCAATTGAGAGGAACACTTGGCAAATTTCTATCCGTTTACTCACCATCAAGTGATATGATCTGCCAGTTTTTAAAACCACATTAAGAAACATTTGAATTCTAAGTTTGCCATACAGAGGTATGTTTTTCTATGTTTAATTTTCTCAGCAATTAGACCTCCAGGGGAGTTGCAACAAGTGTATTCAGCCCTGTGGTTGGTATTTCCCATCCTCTGGAGCTCCGTTCCAACCCTTGGCTTTCTGAGCAGCGTGCACACATGCCCATGGGTGTCCTCAAAGAGATTAGTGTAGGGTATACATAATTGAGTAAAATCTGGATGTCAAGGGTTTTTCAGCCTGACCTCCAACCCCAGCTCTCTCAGCAGAGAAACACACAACTCCCATCTCCACCTGCCTGCTTGGATACCGTTTCCTTAATGAAGGGGCCCTTGTAATAGGAATGACTCCTGTTTCAAGCTGCGTTCTGTTTCTTTCTTTTTATCCCCAGGATGTAATTATCTCATGATAAGCACCTTTGTGTCTAATGACTTAATTAGGTAATCACATAAGTGCTGTAAGTGATGTTTTGTGTGATGAAAATGTGTAGTATGGAGTAAGTCATCAAAGTTCCCCAATGCTGGACAGGAAAGGAGAAATACCCAATCTAGGAGTTTAATTTCTCTCCCTGCCACCAGACTTTTTTTTTTTTTTTTTTTTTTTTTTTCCTTTTGAGGGAAGCAGGAGGTAGGAGGAGAAAACCTCCTTTATACTAAACAGATGGAGGAGGGCATAATAGTGTTTTCCTGAGCTCTGACACTTTTTAATCTGCCCTACACACGTACATGCAGAGTTTAATGCAGGATTGCTGCTTTTTCTCAAAATAAGTCCCATAAGTGAACAAAGCAGCAACAGCTGTTTGAGTACTGTGGGTTTTTTTTTTCCTTTTTCTTTTGCTTTCCTTTTTCCTGACTGTATTCATGTATGTTATGGGTGTGGTTAGCAGGTAAAAATTGGCATTTTGGGAACCATAACATTTCAGTTTTGTTCTGGCGTTCAGAGGCACACATTCAGTGAAAGTGACTCAAGATGTTGTTTTGCCAAAGGTCTTTAAGCAATTTGATGTGACTTTATCTACAAGTGTTGTACAATTGTTAGTGAAACAATAGACCCATTACTGTCTTTTTGTCTCCCTCAATAGGTTTATGTATGAAGGGTCTTGATGTGACTTTTGACAAATGACGTTTTTAAAATGCTTACTCTGCCGCAGTGTGTTAACTCAAAAACAAAATTAAGAAAAGAAAACATAAGTTGAAAAATATTTCCTTGCAATTTCCAACTCTCTGCTCAGGTCTCCTTATATTCAAATATTGAATGGTTATTCCCCATTTATTTAATGAGAAATCAAGAAACTGGCCAAACCTTAACCAGTCCCACTGAAAAGTTGGATAGTTGCATAAGATTTTAACCTATCCTTTCCAAATATTTTACATTTTTTCCCATTTCAGGTTTCCCTTTTCCAATCGTAGTATCTAAAATAATATTTTCTTACCCCAAAATTCTATAGCATTATCCATACCATCGATATGCCAATTTACCTCCAATTATTCATACATTCATGCCTTTATTTTCATTTCACAGATTTTTATCAAATGCCTACTATTTTTTTTTTTATTCTAGTACTTATTTTTTTGGATTGACTGATTTTTTTTTTTTTTTGGTAAAAAATGCCATTTAATTTTTTGTTTACAGATTTATTTCATCACACAGGGTTTTAAACTTCTTAAGGGTCAAGACCTTTAAGGGTCATGCACTATGGAAAATCATCTTTGGATTTTTTGAAAACTTGATTTTGCCAGAGACCAAATATCTGATAGAAATGTTTGTTTATTGTAATGTTACTACAAATAACAAATTTTACACTGAATATTTGTACATTCTGGAAGAAATCTAACAGTGGGTTCAAATGAAATGCAGCAAAACATACGGTTCAGAAACGGAGATGCGTTCCTAGTCCAAGAGATTACAGAAAAGGATTTAGTGTCTCAACATGAAGAGATGAGAGCATGATGTAAACAGGGATTTACAGGGTGGAATGCAGGAATGACGAACTCTTCTGTATGCCCAACTGAGCCAAAAGAGCAGTAATTTCTGACATAAGATGCTAGGGCATCCTCAAACACTGTCATAAAACTTTCCAATTTAGTTTTTATTGAGTAGTGTCTAGGAGGGCTCATGATCTATGACAAGTTCCTTAGAATCAGTTTCTTAAATTGTGGTGAACATCAGAATCGCCTACAACACTTGTTAAGCCTTTGAGCACACCAAATTTCCAGGAGCATGCCTACAATTGTTGGTTTGCTCTAATGGATTACCAGAACTGGGGAAGACCTGAGACAACGCAATCCAGGGATTTTTAAGAGGTACTGAGTATTGTCTTACAACTGAAAACTCTACAAACATGGAACCATCCTCATAGATTTGTCTAAGTTCTCAGGAATGAATGGATGGTGTTAAGACTCAGAAGAGAGGCATCTTTGTAGCTATGGTAGCAAAAAGGAAAAAAGAAAATTGACTCTGAACAAGGTGATTAGAGGAGGGATGCTTTCAGGGTGTAAATAAGATGCTCCCCTCAAAGCCCCTAATGAGTTATACTTGTGATCAAACCTGGCAACTGTTAGATGGGCACACATTAGACAATCCCCAGTCATGTTATAAACTATTTGAACAAAGAATCCATCCTTACAGACACAAACATGTATAACACAGAACTGAAAGGGATACAGAAAATATTTTTTATAATGATAGAATCAGAATTTTGTAAAAAACAAAGCAGGACTTTTGATAGAGGTGAGCAAAGCCTCTCTATATGGTAATGAACTATTCACCACTCTGACTTGCCTCAGTGAGAGGGCAATTATCTACCTTAGGAATGCTAGAAAAGAACATTAGCATAACAGCCCCATCTATCTCATGGGTGATACTCCTTCAGGTCACTTAAGAAAATAGGTTTTACTGATTTCTGAAAGTTGGCTCGATGTAGTCTTTATGGACAATTTTAAAGAAGAATGAACATATATCCAGACTAGTTCTCAGATGCCATAGGTGATAGATATTAGATCATCATATACCCATAAAAAGATTTTCTGAATACACGTGAATTGGAGAAAAATCCTAAAATGAGAGCAGAAAAATAGGGGAGTTGGAGAGTCAGAAAATGTTTCTCTGCAGAGGCTGGGGTTCAACCCCAAAAAATAACTAAGCCTCAAATAATAAATGTATACAAGATACAATTAAGGTGATTAAGGAATGGTACCACGACTTAATACAGTTTTATTAGCACTGATAACACGGTACCTAACTCCATATGTTTTTCATGGGGATTTTTTTTTTTAATTCGAAGTGAATAAATAAGGTAAAGGATATCTTTCAAATAAGTGAATGAAAGATGTGTGATAGCACAATGCTTTCCTTTTAAATGACTATTTTGTGATATGATACACTCGAACATAAGTCCCATGTTAATTGGCACCAAGAGTAGATACTTTGTCTTACTTGGCTCTTAAAGCCTTAGTGCAAAATTAGTACTAGATGCAGAAAAATAAAACAATTCATTAGGGGAGCTATGGTAAGATGATGGAGAAATGGGAGGAGCTAAACGTGAGAGTTGAGAGTGTCCATGTCAGCTTCAGTCTTCATCTTATCACCTGGAGAACACATGACCTTTAATACTGTGGCTGTGATGAGCCAGTTGAAAACCTGTCACTCAAGTGCTCAATATTCCAATTCACCCGAAGAAAATCAAGAGTGTGAGATTGGATTCATTGTATCCATATTTTCTGTTTGTAAGAAAACTGCTGTAAGGTAATTCCATCAGGATATTCTTCTTTAATGCCTAACTCTGATCTCTTGTGTTGTAATTGACACTCATACCCACGATTCCTGTCCCCAGGAGAGAGTAAAGACAGCTGGTTGCAATTTGCAGCACTAAGATGCTAACATAACCTTTGGCATAATTGGAGACCATTATTAGGCTGTCTTTCAGGCTTCACTTTCCCAGGCTAGATAATCTGTGTTCTTTAGGCTTTCTTTACCCGCTTATTTTTTAATCTGTGAACTATCCCCATGATTCTCTGAATGTATTCACACAAGGTATGATACAAGGCAGGGCAGGAGCAGGGCTAATGCCCATATGAAGCCTATGAGTCAAGCTCCCATTTCAGCCAAAAGAGCAAAGCAGTCTCAACCATAAACCTAGGAGTCTTAAGAAAGAGGAGCTGGTATGGGGAACAGAACAATCAGAGCTCTCTATGGCCAGAGGAAATCAATTAGAGTGGTCTAAGGTCAGAGAGAACCAATCAGAATGGTCTATACTCAGAGGGATCCAATCAGATTGGTGTAAGATCAGAGAACCAATTAGAGTGGCCTAAGGTCGGAGAGAACCAATCGGATTAGTCTAAGGCCAGAGGGACCCAATTAAAGTGGTGTAAGGTTGCGGGAACCAATCTCAGTGGCCTCAGTTCAGAAACATTCTTCTGGGAACTTCTGTGGTTTGAGCATGGTGCAGTCTGTACGGCCAACTACAGAGCGCCTAAGGGTAGGAAGATGTCACACAACAGTCCGTGTACACTTGTTCAGGGCCGAAGAGCACAGTCATGTCGTCTGAATACCAAAGGATCTGGATGCCCAGCCCAGGTGAGCTAACCAAACTTGATTAACAAAAAGGCCAGAAAACAAGAGAAACATCCTGAACACTGAGAATGTTGGCAGAAGTTGGAAATGCTGATACTGTGCTTTTCTTTGGGAGGTTCTTACCGCTTCTGTTGCAGGAGCCAGTTTTTAAGACATTATGCACACTGTCCTTCCCTCTTACAATATAAGGTAAATAAGGTTGCACAAGTAACAAGGGTAAGAAGTATGAAGAACAATTGTCAACAGCCATTAAAAAGCACACTAAGCTATTCGCAGTCATTACTGAGTACGCTTTGCACAAATATCTACTGCATGTCTACAGTGTACCAGATGCTAAATCATTGTTTCAGTTCTGGACTAACCCCTCAAACCAAGTCCTCCATTATTTCTGATGAGAGCCATAAATAGGTATTTTCATGGCAGAATATGAAGGAAATCAGAGGGAAATATAGGTGACTTCCTTAACAGGATACTTTTTCATTTATTTCTCAAATATTGTTGATTATTTTTACAGTCTTATTACTAAGTAACTTGGTAACTGAACTCAAGGAGCTTGCAATTAAAAGGAGCTAGTAAAATTGCGCAATGCACAGAGGAATAAAATACAAATCTTAAATAAAAGTTAATTAATTGAGTCCTCAACCTCTTTTAGGCTAAATATAGACATGGAGATTTTACACAGCCAAACTGAAGACCTTTTTGAAAACTTTTTGCTTAACTTTGTACTACTTAAAACGTTCTTTTACATTATTTATCAGAAAACCTTCAGACTTAGGTTTAGGTAAGATAAAAAGAATGAGTTCCTTGAGTGAGAGACATGAGGTAAAGCTGGGTTTTCAGGGGCGCCTGTGTGGCTCAGTGGGTAAAAGCCTCTGCCTTGGGCTCAGGTCATGATCCCAGGGTCCCGGGATGGAGCCTCACATGGGGCTTTCTGCTCAGCGGGGAGCCTGCTTCCCCCTCTCTCTCCCTGCCTCTCTGCCTACTTGTGTTCTCTGTCTTTCAAATAAATAAATCTTTAAAAAAAAAAAAAAAGGCTGGGTTTGCATAGTTCACATATAGCCTTCTGTATTTTGAACTTTTGTTTTAATTTTTAAATTAAGCTATTTCTCAGGATAGCAGGCAATTTTGGAGCTTAATTTTTGTAGTTTTAAAAGCAATTAATCAAGTATATCACCAGAATTTTATAGGATAAAATATGGTTTACTTGCATCTTCTTTTCAACCATCCTCACCAGACTATTAAGTTAATAATGACCTTTTAAAATAAAGGTGTTTAAAATAGCACAGATGAAGATGAGGAACAGTAGGGAGGGGAAAAATAGAAATAAAAACATAGAATATGAACAACAGGCTAAATAGCTTGAAATTTTAAATGCTAGTTATAAGACCAGACTAAAATTTTTGGTTTAATTTTAGTGGGTTTGGGGCCCTTTTCAAATAAATAGTCAAAAATATGTTAATAATATATGAATTTTAAATTGTCAAAGGTAACCATTCTTCTTAGGGAAACATGAAATTCAGAATAATAGTGTCTGTATTTCACCCAATCCAGGAAAGTTCAGGAATATTGATGCCAAGGGAAAATTTCCTATTTTCCTTTGACTGACAGAATCAGATATCAACATTGTCATACAAACAACCGGGTCTGGGATTAATTCCTTAGCAGACATGAACAGACACAAAAGACTTTCAGAAAAGCTGTGCTTTACTCCTCTCCCCATGGTGCTGGTCTTTAAAACAAACAAACCAACCAAAAAGAGGAAGAAGAAAGCATTTTCAAACAGATGAAAACTAAACCAATAAAAGTCTACAAAGATTCATTTTAAAAAGGAAATGGGTAAGCTAATCAGTGAATAATATCTGTCTTCTCCATGGCTAAGAATTTCTTTAGGCCATAGGTACTCAGTGCTAATTGCCTTGCTTAAATGTAAGCAATTCAAGTTTATTAAAGAGCACTGTTTTATATCAAAGAAAGGTATTAGGCTTGTCTAATGGTCCAGTGTCCTGTATGAATTGTGGATATAACAATTGACCTGTATTAATTTTTTTAGCCACCCGGTTTCCAGTGTCAAAATACAATGTTATGCATTTCTTGAATAATATTTAATACATGGACTGAAAAGCTCCACTTCTCCACACACTCCCACATCCACTGAGAATCTCCCCACTCTCCACACCCCCATCCCCCACCCCTAGCCAGTCCAGACCCCATTCTGGCACAGGATGCTTGCTGCATTGAAACACTTCATTCCTCTTTAACTTAATTATTCTACTCTTCAAATTGCTTGTATGTGTGCATGAATTCAGTTGCCACTTTTTTCCTTGAGAAATATGTATAAATATTTATGTGTGTGTATACATATACACATATGCACACGTATATATGCACAAATCATTTTACTATACAATTACGTATCTAGAGAATGCTTGTCTTGACTAATATCCTTTCAGAAAAGGCATTTGGACCTTGACAGTTGTTACTCTAATTTCATAATTTAATGTGAAAATCTGTTCCCAAGTTCTATTCAGGTCCCCCCTCAAAAAAAAAAAATAAAAATCAAACATTAAATAATCAAAGGTGTACTTGATGTTTTAAACACACTGTTAAAATAGACTTCATTGAAATGCCAAGTTGAGGGAACACCTACCCCCTCCCCCCAAAAAATTAACATGTGTCGATGAATAAAGTATGACCTAATGTTTGGTTATATTTGAATTTTCAGATAGATGACCTGTCCAAAATGATAGAGATATTTTTTAGGAGAAACCTAATAATAAATGGAATCTTTGATGATTCAGGCTCTACTACAAAGCTGTCATCATCAAGACAGTATGGTACTGGCACAAAAACAGACACATAGATCAATGGAACAGAATAGAAAGCCCAGAAATAGACCCTCAACTCTATGGTCAACTAATCTTCGACAAAGCAGGAAAGAACATCCAATGGAAAAAAGACAGCCTCTTCAACAAATGGTGTTGGGAAAATTGGACAGCCACATGCAGAAAAATGAAATTGGACCATTTCCTTACACCACACACGAAAATAGACTCAAAATGGATGAAGGACCTCAATGTGAGAAAGGAATCCATCAAAATCCTTGAGGAGAACACAGGCAGCAACCTCTTCGACTTCAGCCGCAGCAACTTCTTCCTAGGAACAACGCCAAAGGCAAGGGAAGCAAGGGAAAAAATGAAGTATTGGGACTTCATCAAGATCAAAAGCTTTTGCACAGCAAAGGAAACAGTCAACAAAACCAAAAGACAACTGACAGAATGGGAGAAGATATTTGCAAACTACATATCAGATAAAGGGCTAGTATCCAAAATCTATAAAGAGCTTAGCAAACTCAACACCCAAAGAACAAATAATCCAATCAAGAAATGCACAGAGGACATGAACAGACATTTCTGCAAAGAAGACATCCAGATGGCCAACAGACACATGAAAAAGTGCTCCACATCACTTGGCATCAGGGAAATACAAATCAAAACCACAATGAGATACCACCTCACACCAGTCAGAATGGCTAAAATTAACAAGTCAGGACATGACAGATGCTGGCGAGGATGTGGATAAAGGGGAACCCTCCTACACTGTTGGTGGGAATGCAAGCTGGTGCAACCACTCTGGAAAACAGCATGGAGGTTCCTCAAAAAATTGAAAATAGAGCTACCTTACGACCCAGCAATTGCACTACTGGGTATTTACCCTAAAGATACAAACGTAGTGTTCCAAAGGGGCACGTGTACCCAAATGTTTATAGCAGCAATGTCCACAATAGCCAAGTTATGGAAAGAACCTAGATGTCCATCAACAGATGAATGGATAAAGAAGAAGTGGTATATATATACAATGTAATACTATGCAGCCATCAAAAGAAATGAAATCTTACCATTTGCGATGACATGGATGGAACTAGAGGGTATTATGCTTAGCGAAATAAGTCAATCAGAGAAAGACAACTATCATATGATCTCCCTGATATGAGGAAGTGGTGATGCAACAGGGGTGGGGGTTAAGGGGGTAGGAAAAGAAAAAATGAAACAAGATGGGATCTTGTTTCCCAAAACAGACTCTAATGTCATAAAACAAACTGAGGGGGGTAGGGGGGAGAGGGGTTGGGAGAGGGTGGTGGGGTTACATTAAATGTTTAAATAAAAATAAAATAAAATAAATACGTTTCTAAATACTTTCAGAATTTTAGCTTAGAATGGGAACAGAGAAATAGACCTTAACAAACAGAAAAACAAAGGTAAAGGGCACAAAATTATATCAAATAATTATTATATTATTTATAATTAATTATATCAAATAATTGCACCAAATTATAATTTTTTCAAATATTCTATCAAATAACTTATAATTATAAATTATATCAAATAATAAATGGTTGTTGCAATCATATAACAAAAGTCCCATTTTATTAAAGCAATAAATATCTTGGAATAATTTTATGGCAGGAAGACAAATATCTGAGAGTGATTTGAAATAATGATAATATTTGTGATATTATTTGTAATAATATTTGTATACAAATGTTATTTGTAATAATATTTGTGATATTATTATTTTTGCCAGGTATTGATAAGATTCCTTTCTTGGGTGTTTGTATCTCCTTGATCTTTGAAAAGACTCTTGTTTTGGAAGGAAGGAAGGAAGGGTTTGAGAAGGGAAGAAAAAAAAAAAAAAGAAAAGACCTTTATTTCTTCCAGATCTCAATGACCATACTGACAACAGAATTAAGTTTGTGCCAAGGCATTGTGGTTTGGGACAATAATTATATGATGACCCTGTGTAACAGTGACTAGCCATAACATGTCTGCACATGCGGGATGAAGATCTATGGGCATTCTCGGGCAGTCATCAACTTATATACCCATGGTGCCCTGAGGTACTGATCATTCTCAGTCATCACCTCTTCTAGTTATCACATACCTCAGCAATACTAGGAAGCTTATTTCAAGCACCATTTTTTTAAAGACTTATTTATTTTAGAGAGAGAGAGAGAACAAGTGCAAGTGGGGGAAAGGGCAGAGGGAGAGGGAAAGAATCCTTAAACAAATTCCTTTTTGAGCATAAAGCCCAATCTGGGGCTCAATCCCAGGATCCCCAGATTCACAACCCAAGCCGACATCAAGAGTTGGACACTCAGTAGACAGAGCCACCCAGGGACCTTTCAACCTCCATGTTTGTTAATGTGCTTTAGTGTTTATTGGAGAAGTCAATGTTAAAAAAAAAAAAAAAAAAGCATGAATGTACATGACTTTCATTTTACTTATAAGATAGTTCTTGGACTTTTTTATTTCTGAATTTCTTATATAAAGTAAAATTTCTCAATTATTATCCTCATTTCATTGATACTACTCTCACCAGAGCTCAGTGATGTTGTAGCATCATCTAGGGATTTGGTATAAAATACATATGATTGGGACTACTTGTTTTTGTTTTAATTCAATCTAACTTTACTAAAATGAGCTTACATTTATCTAGACAAAAACATTTTTCCATAAACAAATCTGATTATGTTATTCTCCTGCTTACAATCCTGGGCTAGATTATGCTCAATAGCAAATAAGTTCCTAAATCTCTGTGACTGGACAAGCAAAATACAGATTTATTAATCATGAATGTCACAATCTAGCGTGGGTCTGAGAGCTGTCCTCTGTAGCTCGCCTGCTCCAAGTAGTGACTCAGGGTCCTAGATTGTTTCCATTTAGCAATTCCACCTCCACAGTCCTGTGCTTCCAGTTATAGGGCCAGAGGAGGCACACTTGCTCTTAATTGCCTCAGACTTGAATAATACTACTTGGCATGAATTAGTGGCATGATTCTACCTATGTAGAATACGGAAAATTGCAAGCACATGTTGATAATCTCCAATAGTTTCTGCCATCTTCTCAATATGAAAAAGTAAAATTCAAGTTCTTTTGTTGGGCATGTGAAACAGTTTGTGATCTAGCACTGATTATTTCTTTCTGATTCAACTCTTCATTATCCCCAATTCCCGCTATGCTGCAGACAGACGGAATTGTTCCATGTTGATACTGCGATGCAGGTGGTTTTGTGTTTCCTTTATTCATTTTCTGTGACAAGGGATATGTTTTAGAGGAGGAATACATTGGAGAGGACTGTGGGTGCCCATAACTTGTGCAAGTGCCAACTGAACCATGGGGAGAAGGTACATTTGGAGTTGATTTCCATTTCAGTTGAGCAATTGGACTAGGTAGCTATTCTTGTTCTGTTCTAGTCATCAAATCATTATCCCCCAGATTAAAATCATTCCTTTCCTTTCCTGCTCAGTGATAATCAGATGGATGCTTTACATGTACAGTCATTGCAAGGAGCACAAGGTAAAACTTAGAATAGAGGCACTGATAGAACACTGTGGATTCCCGTCTGGGTTCTGGTCTGCTCCTTTTTGGTTTTATTCTTCTTCTGCTGTACTCTTGCCAGAGGTCCTCCACTCCAGATCATGCAATCCCTCAAATAGCTTGTAGCTGGGGCTCCAGCCTGGTGATTGCCTCAGTGGTCCTCCCAGATCACACACAGTCACACTATGTCTTGCAACATCTTGCTGGTGAACAGAATTCCAACATCCCCAGTCCTCCTGGATGCATACCTGTGGGTCTCAGCCTGCTTGCACCCTGGAATTATGTTTTCTACTTGCCTGTTGACTTGACTAGTTATGGCCTCCAGAACTTCTTCACCATCCAGTGCAACTGCAAGCCCACCTTCTGCAATAAATCTCAGCCTTGGGGTTTCCCTCAACTCCACTTTCTGCCTTCCAAGTTGTTCTTCACTTGGGTATTCTCCCTGAGCCTTCAAATATCCATTCCAGTTGTCTTTTTTTTTTTCCTTTATAATTTTATGCCACTGTTACAGTTGATAGTTCTTTCTACTCAGCTCTTCTTGTTTAAATTGCTGTGTGGTTTCTCTCTCTTGATTGGATCATGACTAATAAAATAACTGCACCCAGTTAAATTGGACCTGAAATTTGGATCCCTTGTTGAATAAAGTCCCTATGAAAGGTTATATAGCATTGAAATAAAATATTATTTTGCATCTAGAGTTATGTCTTATCACATGCCAAACCATGTAATTAAATGAATGAGTATTTTAAATCAGCATTTTCACAGCTGGGAAAGATTGGTATGATTAATTCATACACTGAAATGGACCATCACTCAGGTATGGAATAGCCATTTGTCTAAAGCTTCTACCTGATTTTCAAGAGAAGCCCTTCAACTTTAACAGATACATTATTGAATTAAAGAAACAAATGTAAGTACACATTTTAACAGGAAAAGAAAGGAAAAAAAGAACCGACATTCTTCTAAGTGCCTTAAGATCATGCACTGAATCTTAAAAGTGTTAAAGGTGTTATGATCACAAGCAAAAGATTGGGAAGTGGGGTGCAATCATTAGGATGTAGATGGCTGGAGCTGCCCAAAGTAGGTTAGGGTGTATGAATATGGTGAGCGAGAACACTCATATGTCGACTGTGGTCCTGAATAAGCAGTGGAAAGTGACTGAATGGACAAATGTATCTGTAGTCTGATATTAAAAAATGAAAAGCAAAAACATGCATTTAATGATATGTACTCAGCAGATTATGAATTTACTGTACTTTGTTGTTATTATCAGTAACTTAAAGGTAAGGAGATACGACTTTTGGTTTTGGGGGGGTTATTTTTTTTTTTTTTTAATGATTTTGCAAATGCGTCACATGCTTTTTTATCTGTGGGTTTTAACATATGTTTGTTCCACCCGGAGATGTTGTTTTCCCCTCCCCCACTGGAAGCTTCCCCTGCTAAAAATTAAAAACAAAACATAACAAAAAGCACCCCTGAGTGCTCTTTCCTCTTCCTGCTAATCTTTAATGATTCAACTCAGCTGCTACCTCCTTTGCAAAATCTGTGCTAGACCCACCTCTTTCTGACCTCTCCATTCCCCTCTTTCCCTCACCCCCAGCGCTCCACAGGCTCAGCTACAAACACACACCAATCAAGTAGAGTAGCTTTTTAGCCTGTTGCTCCCACAGTGCCATGTTCATTTTCATTTAACATTTGTCACCTCCCATTATTTTAATCCATTTTACTTTTCTGTCTCATCCATTCATTGTGAACTTTACAAGGGCACATATTTTGCATCAGTTTTCTTTGCATTGAAGAACCTGGAACAGAGCTGGCATGTAAGAACTCAATGAATGTTTGTTGCATTGAATGAATGATGCAGTTTTCCAGACAACGAGCAAGAGGCTGAAGGTAAAACAGGGGAAATCCTTCATTAAATAATCTTCCTGGAGGTTACAGTCTAAATGTAGGATCTTTCTGGTAGTTATCTGTTCATGCATCTGTGAGAAAATTGTTCACAATGCTTCAGGAATTATAGTTAATCCATATAGCATTTATTGTTTTCATGTATTACTTGGTACATTTTTGCTCTACTAATTCCTTTAATATTTACAGTGATTTGACCTGAACCAAGGTAGCCTAACCCTGGGCTCAATGTGCTTCATCATCACACTGCATAATCTGATATGATGAGGGAAATGAGTATGAAAAGGGATGACATTCTTGGGGTGGCTTTTTGCTGAGATTTTGTGTCACATTTTGGAAACAAAAAAGAGAGCATAAATATATCATTGTTTAATGTGTTTAACTTTGTAAACATTTTCTGAATTATATATATGTATATTTTTTAAAGATTTTATTTATTTATTTGACAGACAGAGATCACAAGTAGGCAGAGAGGCAGGCAGAGAGAGGAGGGAGCAGGCTCAATGCTGAGCAGAGAGCCCAAAATGGGGCTTGATCCCAGGACCTGAGATCATGACCTGAGCCGAAGGCAGAGGCTTTAACCCACTGAGCCACCCAGGCACCCCTGAATTATATATATATATATATTTTAAAGATTTTATTTATTTATTAGTCAGAGAGAGCACGAGCACAGGCAGACAGAGAGGCAGGAAGAGAGGCAGAGGGAGAAGCAGTCTCCCTGCCGAGCAAGGAGCCCGATGTGGGACTTGATCCCAGGACGCTGGGATCATGACCTGAGCCGAAGGCAGCCGCTTAACCAACTGAGCCACCCAGGCGTCCCTACATTTTTTTTTTTTTTATGTGAGGCAAGCTTTTATGCTGAACCAGAAGCTCAGAACAATTATTATTATTATATTTTTAATTGGGATAGTTCTCTCCAGGGACTATTTATGTGTGCTCTGAATATTTGCCAAACATTGTACTTTGCATTAAAGAATCACAAATAAATCAACATCAGTCTTGTCCTCTAAGGGCCCAGCATCAAATAGGAGATTCAGATTCATTTATTGAATACATAAATTTTTGAGTGCTTTTATATGTTAGGACCTGGAGGGATTCAGAGCTGAGATATTCTTTTGTGTTTATGGACCCAGTTCCAATATGTGTGTGTGTGTGTGTGTGTGTGTGTGTGTGAAGGCTTCCTCCTCCTAATAAATAGTTCTCAGATACCAGCAGGATGTCAATTTTGACACTATCTACCTGGAGATAGCAGCACATCCTATTGATGAATGGCTCAGACCCACCAGATTGTTGCCCCCCTTCACTTTAGATGCCAGTCACTAGTCCAAGTCATTACTAGTACTCTTGACTGAATGGCTATAAATCAGAGATTCCTGTGACACCCTCTATGGATTCAATTAATTTGCTAGAATGGCTCACAGAACTCAGGAAATGGCTTACTCACTGGATTACTGAATTTATTACAAGGGATATTAAAGGCCACAATTCAACAGCCAATGAAGAGATACATAGGGCAAAGTCCAGAACTAAGAAGCTTCTGTCCTCCTGGATCTTGGGGCCTGGCATGGTGGCACATAGGAGCATTCTGGTTTCCCAACCTGGAAGTTCTCTGAGCCCCCTTCTTTTTTTTTTTTTTTTTTTTTTTTATGGCAACTTCATCACACATTAAATCATTGGCATTGATGATTGATTTAAACTCTAGCCTCTCCCTGCTTCCCGGAAATTAGGTGGAACTGAAAGTTCCAATCCTGTATTCATGGTTGTTCCCCTGGCAACCAGCCTCCAATCCTTAGGTGCTGACCAAAATCACCTCATTAATATAAACCCAGTTGTGGAGAAAAGGGGCTGGTTATGAATAATAAGACTCATACTTCACCTTTATGGCTCTGAAAAATTTTTAAGAATAGAGGACAAGAGACCAAATATTATAACAAAAAGATGCTCCCATTGCTTTCATCACTCAGGAAATCCCAAGGATTTTTGGAGCTGTGAGCCAGGAACTATGGATGAAGACCAAATATATATAAGAAATATAATTTGGTCATCTGAATGACAAAATATATAATATATTTCTTATAAATCATAATATCACAGGTATATAATCAGATGTTAACATGTGATAAAGCAACCATATATATGTATATGTGTATATATATATCTATGTATGTATATGTGTGTTTGTATATATATACACATATACACACACGTGTATACATATATACACATGTGTGTGTATATATGAAGTCACATAGTCTCTAGTCAAAATAACTCTTGATACATTTCATAGCAATGTATCCTGATTTTGGTAAGGGCCTCTGACCAATTCCAACACAGTAATTCTTCGATGTATTTGAACATTAGCAAAGTTTTAGAACATGATGAAATTCATGTAAGAGAAAGCATGTAATCCACCTTTAAAGATAACAGGTCAAAAGGATATACATTTTTAACTATGTTTGGATTGTAAATAGATAGATTGTAAATAGATAGATACCACAAACTTCTCTGGTTTTGCCAAGTCTAAGATTTTGGGGTCAAGATACACAATATCAGTACTTGTGCATTTCCTGGAATTATTGTGATAGGGAATAGCTTCAGTTCATTATATACTGAGGCAGAAACAAATTAATTAAATTATATAGAGCTTTTCAAAAAGAAAAGGTCTTAGGAAATTTGCAAACTGTAGGAATGCTGGTTTTCCAAATATTTAGTAACTTCTGCAGAAAACTGCTTACAAATAATTAAGGACCGGTAGCTTATTGGGAAAGAGATTAATAAGTAGACGTATTAGGGGTATGTGTTATAGGTGAAGAATCAATATGTTTGTATAAAGGCTGATGGAAATAAGGCTCAAGTGCAGGTTGTTTACATTCTTTTAAGTAAAAAGACTGGGGATATTCAGGAGCCACTCTCAGAAAAGAAGAGAAAATTCATTCTGCTCTTTGTTCCTTAATTTGTCAAATTGAATTTTGTGTGGGGTAATGACAAATAATTTTCCCTCTATCCTTCTAGGATCTTAGCTGAGACCTCCTTATAATAAAAGACAGATTAGCAGGGGAAAAGCAAACAAGCTTAATAATATGTATACCTCCTGTATACAGGAGAGAGAACCCAGAAGAACTGAGTAATACCCAGAAATGGCACAAGTCATCACCCTAAATACCATCTCCAGCTAAAGATAAGAGAAAGATATTGGGGGTGGGGTGGGGAAAGCCAGCTGTGGCTTTTGGCAGGTTACCCAAAGGCACAGTACCCAAGGGTCTGTTTGGTGGTTAAGTAGCTTTAAGTCATTGCCTTCTTCGTTGATAAGAATTTCTGGAGATTTGGTCCTCCTCCTCTTCCTGGAATGAGGGAGACACCCTTAACAAATGGACATCCCCTTTATATGTGTAAATATTTCTGACGAGAGTCACTTCCCAGTTTTCTGAGCTTCTTCTGTGTCTGGTGTTTCTTAAAAATAATTAGCTTAGAATAATCCTATGCCAAAGAGACAAATTTTGGGATGAAAATTTTGCTTCCCTTTACCTGGAAGGTGCCTGACTCAAGAAAGGCCCAAACGTAGGAAATCGATGCTGTTCCTGCCTCTTCAGGGGGCTTTTACCTTTATATGATTTTAAGATAATGGAAAGTACAAAGTCACTAAAATCCAGGAAACCCAGACCAGGGGCTAAAATTTTCTGAAACCTCTCATGGTATGATTTTGTAGAGCTGCAACTAAGCCAACAACTAATTCATGTAGTTTGGGGGGCTCCATGTTGGCCAAGTAAGAATGGGTTTGCAGGTTCACATGATGGGGACTGTTGGTCTACTTATCTTCCTTGCACAGAAAGCCAAAAAAAGAAGAGAGAAAGAAAGAGTAATACTGTGTTTTATGAGAGTTTCCTTAGGAAAAACCTAGAGAATTGACTGAGTCAATACTCCATACTCCTGTAGTCTTGAGAAGATGAGGTTGTTTTTCAATTTACTTTTCTTCCATTTGGGATCAGTTTGCTGTATATATTGTATATGTATCACTGGCTTCAGGCCTGTACCTTGTCTCGTGACCCTTTCCGTGTTCATCATCATGAGATGCTCATGAGAAGCCATCAAGGGCACATTGAATAACTGCTCCTTAATTTTTAAAAAATATTTTTAAAAGGCAGACAAATGTACCAATTTTAGAGATGTTAACCAACTGAGAGAACACAACAGGGTTCATTCCTTTTGAAAAATATTGAGTGTTACAAGAGAAAATATGAACCAGCCTCAAGAAATAACAAAGCAAAATAGTAGTTCCAAGTATAATATAAAAGAGCTCTGGAAAGGGAGGCAAGATGATGTGGGAAACAAAGGCAGAGGAAACATTACTAAATTTCCTTACTACTTACAGTCCATTGATGATAAGTCCTTAAAAATAGTCAGAGTGACATTTTTTTTAGGAACTCAGCTTGCTAAGGGTGAAAGGCAATCTTAGTCCAACCCCCAGGATCTTATAAGTCTACTTTAACATATAAAAATTCCTTTGGAGACTTCCTTTATCTCTGCCCCACCCCCAAGGTATATATTGGCAATCATCCCTCAAGCATATGACTCAACAATATACATCCAAAGAGTCTCATGACTAAGGTTTTATTAGATAATGATAAATCACCTCTTCCTAACAATAGCTAGCACTTCAAGGTCCTGGAAACTTTTCTTCCAAAATTCTTTAGAGACCTATATTTTCTCTAATCCTCTCCTAACTTGAAAGTTGTAAGTTGCCACTCTTCATGACCCCAGTGGAGCTCTTTCTGCCCACAGGTCCTGTCCACATGCTTTAATAAAAACATCTCTTTGCACCAAAGACATCTCAAGAATTCTTTTTTGGCCATTGGCTTTGAACCCTTGCATCTTTCCTACATCAAAGAGACCAGTACTTGGGACACCTGGTGGCTTAGTGGGTTAAAGCCTCTGCCTTTGGGTCAGGTCATGATCCCAGCATCCTGGGATCAAGCCCCACATCCTGCTCTCTGCTCAGAAGGGAGCCTACCCCCCACCCCCTGCCTCTCTGCCTACTTGTGATCTCTGTCTGTCAAATAAATAAATAAAATCTTTAAACAAAACAAAACAAAACAAAACAAAACAAAACAAAACAAAAAAACAAAGAGACCGGTACTTAAGATTGGGCTCAATATCAGGGAGCACAATTTAACCCCAATGAGCCTCCGTGCTCTCCTGTATTAAGGGAAATCATTTAGAAGAATGTCTCAACCTGGATACTATTGTCAACTGGGGGAAATTCTTTGTTGCAGGGGACTGTCCTGTGCATTAGGGGGTGTTTAACAACATTCCTGGACTCTGCCCACTTGATGTTACTATAATTCCCATTCAGCGGTGACTCCCCTCAGATTTGTCAAATGTTCTGTGAGAGACAAAAATCACCACCTCTGGTTGAGAAACACTAAGGCTAACAGTCTCTAAGCCTCCTTGTAGTTCAGAATTTCTATAATTCTAAATAACTGAACCCCAGCCTGAGAGCACCTGAAAACACTCATTCATATCTTTTTTTTTTTTTTCTCCTCTTGGGCAAAATGACTAGAAAGTTAGCAGGACATTCCCAGGCAGAATGTTACTGAGGCTGAAGAAAACTGAAGGAAATAGGGATTTTCTACAAGAATCTGTAAAGAGAAAGAAAAAAAAAATGTCTTTCTAGTTGAGGTGATTTTCCTTTCTGCAGAATTGGAAATGTGGGCATAAATGACAAGCACCTCTGTATCTATTGACCTTCTCTCTAGGTCATCAACCCTAGCAAATGCCTGAGAACTGAGAATGTCTTTTCCCTTGGCTCCCTGGAATTCAGCAAGGATTCATTAAGACCCCAGCCACCAGCTTCTGCTCAGAATCTCTTTGGAAGTTCTTTACATTCAGCACCCAATCACATTTGCATACTTTTGACTTCCTCTTAGATAATGTCCCTGCTGTGTCTGAGGAGAAAATCATCCTATTCTGGTTTTTCTCTCTTGTTTTTACAGCCAGGAGCTACCTTTGCATTTTTCTCTGGCTGTGAATATTGTTCCATTGTTTTCTTTCCCTTATTACCCTGATTACTTGATGTATTCATGACGTTGATACTTGAACTTTTTTTTTTCCTTTTTTAATAAAGCATAAAGGAGCAAAATCACTAGATAGGGCCTTGGTAGAATGGGGAACATGATTCCTGGTTCCAGACTAGTCAATGAGTAACTTTTGACTGATGGCAGTTTTCTCCTTTCAAAAGGTGATGTGTTTGAACTAAAAGATCTTCGTCTGAGATCACAACACCTCTAGAATTTTCTTGCATAGCCCTATGTTTTCATATTCTGATTGTGAACTTGTAGTTAACAAACCATATATCTTAATTTTGAGTTAGTAAAGCCTGGTCAATTTATCTTTCCAGCCAACCCTCAGGACATGAGATTCTTAGGAGGCCAGATGGTTGGGACATTATTTTTGTCTCATTTGAAAACAAAGAGAAGGCATTCTCTTCTTTTGGGAACAGTGCTGCTTTTTTGTTTTTGTTTTGTTTGTTTGATCATTACTTTCAGTGCATAGCAGTGCCTACATTCATGAAAATGTTTTAGGATCTGTCAAGAGGACATGGGATAGCATTGCTCTAGTGCCTCTAAAATTAATGGGATCATCGTCATTACTAGCCAATACTTGTGTGCAAATCCTACTAGATTCAAACATGGGGTTGAGGTCTGGAAAAATTCCATGCACAGTCCATGTTGCGGAAACTCCCTTCCTTTGGACAAAGACTCATTCTGTTAGTTTTAATGGTGAAATCCATATAGCTAATCTATCTGTCTCCTATTCCAGGTAAGGGGATTAATCTGTTTCATAGTAAATGGATGTATTTCTGGGAACCAACAAGGTTAGCCAATGGGTTCATTTTCCAGTTTTAATCATGAAATATGGGCACAGTGATTGAGGCCATCTAGAAGCATTTGGGGAGCCAAAATAATTTTTCTTTTTAGAAAAAAAAAAAAAAAACAAATACCAATGCTACTGTTACTCTACCCCCCCCCCCCCTCCACTGTTGAATGTTTTAGTCATTTACCATGCTAGTAAACATATCTGTTTATGCTGTAGATAAAAGTAGAAACATCAATCTGTTGAGCTAATCCTATTTTCTTCCCAGTGAGGGAAAATATATATATTTTTTGTCTGTTTTATCAGCAATAGAAAAACCCTACCTTTCAACAATTCCTTCCCAGCACTTATTTTTCTCTACCTCCTTCTTTAATAAACAAATTCAGTGTTGAACACATGGCTTTTGCACCTCTGTTAATCTTGGCAGACTGCAGGGACGCTGAAACATGTTGGTGAGTAGGAAAGAAGATGCCTTTTCATGTGGCCTTGCAATGCAAACATTTTGGGAGTGTTCAGTTTCTCTGCCACATTGGACTTAAACTCCTTTTATTGGAGCTCCAATGACTTTGTTTCCATGGGGAAATTGGTGCTCTACTGAAAAACTTTGGTAAATGGTAAGAACATATTTTAGGAGTTTCTTGGGTGAAGAGAAATATTTTTTTCCCTCTGTCTGGGAAATAGAAAACAAAACCACTTTAAAAAATAATTAAAATAACTTGTTAATCTTTTCCATTGAGGACTAATTGATATTTATAAAACAGTTTAACATAGTCACTCAAACCAGAAGTGTTCATCATCTGATACAATTTTAAGGTTGAGAGAAGGAATGAATTTGCTAGGAAACATGAGCATTTTTTTAACAAAAATTATGATAATTTTTATTAATTAAGGTAATTATAAAAATTTTCATCCAAACTAGGATTCTTTTGAGCATAGGTAGGAGAACCAGAGATAAATATGCTGAAACAACAGGTGTAAGTCAAGAGGGTCCTTAGGAAACCTGGTGATACGGCAGCTCTGAAATAAGTTACCTGAGGAATGGGCAGATGGAAAGTCACTATTTACAGCAGTCAGCTGAAAGGCAATCTCAAAGCATGAGAGAATACTTCAGGGTGAAGATAACATATATAATTTGTTCCAGTGTGTTTTTGTGTTCTAGTCATATTCTTTCTTTGAATAGTATCAAACACACAATAAAATAAATCTCTAAAACATAACAACCTCTTAAATGTGCAGAACACTTTTCAACAGAAAGAATCACAAGGGGTGTGACAAACTTAATAAACTAAAAGAACTTTTAAAAAATGATTAAATGTTGTCAAAATCTCTTTAAACTAAGCAACATCTACTTTTGTAGAAGAATAACATCTACTTTCCTATATGTCATGTTTTTCTGTGTCAAAATGTAGCTGTAGTTAATGGTTACACAAAGTTTTAAGAAGAAAGTTTAAGAATGTAATCAGAGGGGCGCCTGGGTGGCTCAGTGGGTTAAAGCCTCTGTCTTCAGCTCGGGTCATGATTCCAGGGTTCTGGGGTCGAGCCCCACATCAGGCTCAGGGAGCCTGCTTCCTCCTCTCTCTCTGCCTGCCTCTCTGCCTACTTGTGATCTCTATCTGTCAAATAAATAAATAAAATATTAAAAAAAAGAATGTAATCAGAGATAGAAGTTAGTTGATGATATATAGAACCTAATAAGAAACTTAGTTTTGTTTAAATGTCTCATTAAACTATAAAGTATATTATCCTCCTACTTTATGAGAGAAAAACTACCCATTCACTCAGTCACACATTCAAGTAGTCAACCATTCATTCAACCAATGATTTCCATAAGTATTTAGTGAATACCTGTAAGACTCCTGAAACCTATGAATTTAGGTACAGAATCCCTCTCTTGCAATTCCAAAATCCAAAAAGTTCTGAACACCAAAAACTTTTATAACCTACATGAGGGCAAAAGCTGATGTGGCTTGAACTACTTCATGGAAAATCCATCCAGAATTGACATGAGAGTATTGTCAATTTTTATCTATCCTCCTTAGTAAGAATACCGGCATATTTTACTGCAGAATTATTAATGTGTTTTATTATATAATTCTGCCCAGATCAATCTTGATTATTATACAACATGCAGTATTTTCAATCTGAAAAACTCTGAATTCTGAATTGCCTTTGACCTCAGAAGTTTTGGGTCAGGGACTATGGATCTCTAGTGTTCATAATGTTAGGAAACTGAGCTCCTAGAACTCGCAAGAAGTAATATATTCCTAACCTTTAGTAAGAGAAAATAGCAGAAAGCATGCTTCATTCAAAAGTTCTCACTCAGACATGCATCCCTGTGAGGTGTTGTCTGAGTGTGTGTGGCTAACATTGTTTTTTAAGAGTCAAAAGGATCCAATTCTCTCTCTTTGAAGGGCAGTGGACCCCTACCAAGAAGACACAGCAACATCCTGTCAAACAGTGGTGAGCACTCTCTGCCCATGTGGTCTAAAATAAAAATAATTGAAACATGGTGTTCCTGAAGTTTTCAGCTTCCCTTCACAGTCACAAAAAGGAAAAGGACAGTGAACTGGGTGGAGTTTCAAATTTCAGCCTTCCTGTCCCTAAGACACAAGCCAACTAAGGAATCTAAAATCAGAATAGAAAAAAACAAAATACAAAAAGACTCAAGTATGATCAAGTAGAGAAAAATGTGATAGTTGATGGTCAGTAAACATATCATAAACGGTGCTTCATTCATACCTTATTTTCTTATTGGAGATTCTCCAACATCTCACACATACTAAAGGGTCTCAAGTGGCTGCAGTTGGTAATTTAATACACTAAAAGTGATCATTAGAATCAAAAATGAACTGTTCTTAAGGACACCCATTATGGCTACATATGTCTTTGGTGTTCACAAGTTACAAAAACACCCGTCCCCCCACCTCATCTCAAATCATTACACTAGACATGAATCATCTTGTGTAATCTTGTCCAACCTTTGCTTGGTTAGTTTCTACTTCAACTTAAAAAAAAAAAAAAAAGCAATACATTTTAAACAATGGTGTATACAGAACCACATAAAAGCCCAAATGACATATGCAGTGGTACTATTCCAAATAAAAGACCAAAGCTGATTCACTGGGACAACCTCTTGGGTTACAAAGGTAATAGGTATGTAGAGATTTATGGAACTACATCAGGGTGAATTAAATGACTCTAAAGTTGTCTTTCCGGTGAATACTGCAGTAAAAACACACAGTAGTTTAAGTGGTTTTGGAAAAGAAACTTTCTAACAAATGAACTACTATAGTCCTTTTTTGGATGTATATTAAAGTAGCTAAAATTAAAAGCAAGCCTTCTAGTTTAAGAAATAAAATGATGAAGTAGCCCAATCCTGCATATGGTTTACAATAAAGGTACATAGAGTTGAAATAAAGCAAGAAATTGTTTTCCATGTTTTCTTATTTAATCATTCTCTTAAATAATTTGAAAAAAAAAATAACCCTGCAACATAAAAATCAGTTGAGATGGAAGAAAAGCAAAAAGTCAAAGACTTTGACAAGGGAATCCTTCATCACAGGTATTTTGATAGGATAGTTTAGATATTTTGTGTACCTATAGAAAGCAATCCAAAGAATAATATGAACCAAACATAGCCAAGACTGTGTTTGACATTCATGTGGATTTTAACTGACAATGTGAGACTTCATACTTATAAGATGGCATAATTCTCCTAAATGATGGTGTTAATGGTGGCACAATAGATAATCTCATATAAAGTATTGTGGACCACTACTTTAAGTACTATGCCCAAATCATAAGTGTTCATTCTGTTTGAGGACTGCTCATTCTGCCCATAAAGTTGGGTCTATAGCAGCCTTGTATATAAATGTGATTGGGTCACTCTGAATACAGTAGATAGGTATGGATATAAAAACGTAAATTGTCCTCCCTTGGTCTTTCTCCTGGAAAACCTGGATTCAGACTTATACATAGTCCATTTGTTGAGCAGAGGAGATAGCAGCCCAGGGACTATGGGATGGCAGTCTTATCAGCCAAGAGAAGGAAAATTAGACTAACCTAGGGCAGAGAAGGATGAATGAAACAGGTGAACACAAAGAAGGACAGGACACAGTCGGCGTCATCTGGGCTTCTACTGACTTCCCATCTCCAAGTTTAGCTACTGACCTGTATTCAATTTCTATAAAACATCTATGTATCCTTATAATAATTTTTCTTTTGTTTTTTTTTTTTTTGAAAAATATCTTTCAATCAAGAACCTCTCTTTTGATTATCTATGAGTCCAGATGAAATACATTTTATATCCTTGGAACTGTTTCTATAGTCTCAGTTCATCACCTTGCCCACAGCCTATGACAATGATTCTTTCCTAGGATGTTGTAAGAAAACATTTAGTGTATGTACTTTGCTGTTTAGTCCTCTAATTTTTGGAGTTATCCAACTGGAAACACCTTTACTGATGGTAAATGTCATCATAGCTTCCCTAGAGTACATCTTGCAAACAATTACAAAATATCTGAACCAAGCAAAAAGTCCCCTACATCTACCATAGTCAAGGTCACTTTCATACCTTCATTATTTCTTCACTTACTGCCTGGTGTCTCAACTCTCTCCATTCCTTTTCTCATGAAAATTCAGTTCTTACTACTATAACTAAATTTATGCTCAATTTGTTGATACATTCCACCTCTTTACACCTGAACACTTGCCTCTTTTTTCCTACCTCAGCCCTTTCTACATCCCTACAGGTAAATCTACTACTAACTTTCATTTTCAATTCCTCATTCATTCCTTGTAGAATTTACTTTCTTGGTCTGTGGCACTCATCATTATGTTCTCAGACCTTGGATTCTTGTACTTTTCATTTGCACTTAACTATATATGCTTTATTTGATCTAGGATCTAAAGTCTTCTAGGCTAATTAATGGAAAAGAATATACATGTATCCCACAATTAAAATGCTTCTCTCCCACAAGGTTGGGCCAAATAGAATTATATTACCAAATTATTTTTACTAGTTCTCTGGTGTCCTCAGTGAGATCTAATGTCCTATCTTTGAGTCCTAGCTCTTGCTGGTTTACTAACCCTATACTCCTACTTTCTGTTACTGTATTTAAAATAGCCCTGGGGCACCTGGGTGGCACAGTTGGTAAATGCTGATTCTTGGTTTCAGCTCAGGTCTGGTCTCAGGGTTATGAGATTGAGCACCATGTCAGGCTCTGTGCTCAGGCCAAGTCTACTTGGGTTTTTTCTCTGCCTCTCCCTCTGTCCCTCCCTCCCACTCTCTCTATTTCTTACCTACCTACCTACCTAACTAACTAACTAAATAAATTTTTGAAATAGCACCAAATCTTAATGGCTTAAAACAACAACTATTTCATCATAGCTCATGATTTTGTGGGTCAGGAATTTGGGTGGGAATTTGATGGGCAATTCTGTTTCACAGGTTTTGATTTGGTATTCAGTTTGTAGCTGAGCTGGTCCAGATAGTCCAAGATGATGTCATTCATTTGCCTGGCACATTAATGGTGATGGCTACCTCGCTGGAAGGCTGGCCTGGACTCCTCTCCCTCCATATGACATTCTGGACTTCCCCACAAGGTCTCTTTAGTGGGCTAGTTAGATTTTCTCGTTCAGAGAATGAGCCTTCTAAGAGTTCAGTAGTAAAAGTTGCCAGTTTCTTTTCTTTTTTTTAAAGATTTTATTTATTTATTTGACAGACGGAGATCACAAGTAGGCAGAGAGGCAGGCAGAGAAAGAGGAACGGAAGCAGGCTCCCTGCTTAGCAGAAAGCCTGACACAGGGCTCGATCCCAGGACCCTGGGATCACGACCCGAGCCGAAAGCAGAGGCTTTAACCCACTGAGCCACCTAGGTGCCCCCAAAGTTGCCAGTTTCTTAAGAGTGAGGACTGGAAATACAAGGCATAATTTGTGCTACATTCTATCAGTTAAATCAGTCAAAATGCCTGTCCAAATTCAAGAGGAAGAAATATAGACCCGTCCTCTTAAAAGGAAGTGCTTCAATAATTTGTGATCCTCTTTAATCCACGACACCTGAGCAAGATTCTATTCTTTGTCACCAGGTTTTTATGCATAGTCACAATTTCAATAACCATGGCTACTGCCAGCCTGTCGTCTTCATATTTCTTGACTGCCTAGATTACTATGCTGCACAGAACTGATTAAAACACCTTAATACAGTGTCTTATATGAACAGCCACAGTAGCTCAATCTTATCCCTTAGCCTCTTTCTATTTTCCATGATGAAACCACTAGATTTGCCATTTAAACCAGCTTTGATTGTGACACCATACATTGCATATGGGCAAAATGCTTAAATCAGCAAGGGGACATAGTTCAGAAATAGCAGTGGCTTAACTGAGATAGATTCTTCCTTCCTTCCTCTCTCTCTCTTTCTTTCTTTTTGAGAGAGAGAGAGAGGAAGGAAGGATCTATCTCAATTAAGAGATCTATCTCTTTCTTCTTTTTGAGAGGGAGAAAGGGACAGCGAGCACAGTGGGGGTAGGGGAGGCAGAGGGAGACTTCATGCCCCGCAAAGAGTCTGATGTGGGGCTCGATCTCACACTCTCAGGTCATGACCTGAGTGGAAATCAAGAGTTGGACACCTAACCCATTGAGCCACCCAGACACCACTAGACATTTATTTCCGAATCACATGAAATGAATTAAAAAATAATTAGTCAAGGACAGGTATGGTGGGCCCATATCTAGGCAATTTATTATAATTTTAACATTTTTAATACATGGTTTTGAGCCTTAAAATCATGTTATAGCTGTTGTTGCTCCAGCCATCACAATGGAGTTCCAGGCAGAAAAGCCGAAAGAGGGTGGTAAGAGGGGGCAAAGAGTCATATTCATTCTCCTTTTGAGGAGCCTTCCTGCATAGTTTCACCTAACAGCTTCCCCTTACTACTTGTCCTCCTGTTACTACAATAGAAGTGGGAAATGTAGGTTTTGTTTGGACACATAGAAAACTAACAGAAAATCAGGATTCTGTTACTAAAGACAGAAGCAGAATGGATTTTTAAATTCGTTTTAAAATCCATTTTAAAGGTAGTAAAAGTTACCAGTCTCTTAAGGGTGAGGTCTGGAACCACAAGGCATAATTTCTGTTGTATTCTATCAGTTAAAGCAGTCAAAGTGCCTGTCCAAATTCAAGAGGAAGATATATACACTACATGCATTATTCCATCTCATTTTTCACGCCTTTCTACTCCTTTAGGATTCCACAGGGCTAAGCTAGGGTAGCTAGAGATGAGGCAAAGAGTAGAAAAAGTCATGCATGTTTTAGCACTATGGTGTAAGCATACTGGATAGTGGACACTTTTGTGGGTTGCTGATACATCTCCAGAGGATACCTCTTGTTGGTGTTCTTTTGACACAGAAAAGCATTTTCTGACTAGTCCATTTTAAGTGTCGTCCTCTAGAAGCCCTGCACTTTCAGCGACTGCCTATCTTCTGTTAGAACTGGATGTCAACTGCCTAGATCTGTCTTCTCTCTGGTTCATGGAAAACATGTCCTTTAGCCTTGCTCTTTGTGGATTGCAGTTTGCTCCTATGTAGCTCTTCCTCTGGATTTTCCATCTCTAGGCACCTTTTACAAGATCTTCAATATGGAAGATGAGCAAAGGGTGGCAAAGCCAGGTTTTAATGATCAAAAAGTAGGGTGACCATATACCCTGGTTTAGTTCAAGCTTAACAATAATAACAATGGTAATAAAATAGCAACAAAAATAATTCAGTCTTGTGCCTAAATGAGCTAATACCATACTTTGGAATGGGTGGATCCTGAATATTTATTTTTCAATCCAAACAATGAGACAATAGGAAAAGTCACATTGAGCATCCTTTTACATTAAGAGTTATGTCAAAACTACTACTAAACTAGAGCTTTCTTCTATCCCTCAAGTGCCACAAATATCACATTTACTCATGGAGATCATAATAGTCACTTTCACATTAATCACTATAGAAAGCATAAAGATGATACAACTAGAGAAGTAGACATTTTAAGAAAAAAAAAAAAAGATAAAGAAACAAGAGAACTTCTTTTTCCTTTGTCTCTAAATCTCAGAGGTTCACCCAGATGAAATTTTTTAGGACTAATCCAGATAAACATGAACAACTTCTTTCAAGAAGTTTTCTTACATTCCATTGAATAAATTGGTTTAATTTGATGCCTCATTCCTGGAAGTGTCCCTTGATCATCAGGTAACCTTAACATCATTCTTAAGATTCTAACAAAAAGAAGTTCCAAAATTCTTCTACGCTCTTTCAACTTACTGAGTAGGAGATATATATATAAAATTAAAATATTTGATAATTTAAAATTTCACTAGTTTATAGTAGAATATTAATAGGTGAAGACAATAGCACTATCTTTTAGATACTCAAGTCTTTGCTTTTATTTTTGCTTTATTTTTAAAGTTTTGTATTTTGAAATAATTATAGACTCATAAGAAGTTGCAAAAAATACATATACTTCTATAGATTCTTGCATTTTGTTGTGAACCTGATCATTGAAAAAACAATGTATGAATTTTATTTGGTGGGTAAATAGATTCAATATTATACTTTCAAAGTCATCAAAATGTTAAAAAATATTTAGAGCACTCAGGTTTATGTAATTTCTGCAGTAAGATCAATTTTAATTATTTAGTTATCATTAAAGAGCAAGCTTTTTTGCCTCATTTACCACAAACTCACCAAGAACATTAGGGATACTTGATGCTTAAGTAGGGAAAATCCTTAGGATGGAGAAGGACAATTGCAAGGAAAATTCATGTATGTAAGAAATATCTTAATGTAAAAATTTACCAAATGTGTATTTTTGTAGGTGATCAAATTCTCTAGTTTATAATTTTATATAAAAGCATATTAGTAAATTATTTGAGACTTGTGTTGGTATAGTTCCATAAATCTTACCCAATATGTCAAATGTTCTATTACACCAATTTCTCAAAATAAGTCAATGAACTTAGAATAGCTATTATTCCCAATTGTGAAATGAAGTTTTAGTGCTTAGAGAACCTGGATGATTCATCTTTGTTTATGTAGCTGGTTCCTGGCCCAGCTCAGACTCTACTATGCGACATGAACCTTTTTTTCTTGATGTGGTGCATCATAAGCAAGGATTAGCTAAATAAGGGGAATTAGATTGATGCCTTTTGTAGCTTATTATTACTAGACTTGGAGGTTATATTTGATACACAACTTCAACTGATAGCACTCGTATCGAATATGACAACTAGTCTTTCAGAATTAGACTTTGTGAGTACTTCTATTTACATTTGTTAATCCTTTCTTAAAAGATTAATTCGATAAGCATTGAAACATATCTGGGCAGGAAAGGAGTTGATTCTCCAATAAATTATAATGAAATCCAAATGGAATTAGGCAGGTATTCGAACCTTCACATTTTGGCTGATTATTTTTGCAATATTGCCTGGATTTGGTTAGTGCAAGTGGTACATTGAGATCACGATGATATTGTTGTTGCTTTCTTTAGGGTGCAGCAAAAGTCTAATTGTATTATGTTTATTTTTTCCCGTTGTGTATCTTAAGCCCTTCATCCCATGGCCAATGGTTTCCTAGAGAATGGAATTTTTATTCTTCAAATCTGTACATTTGAAGAAGAAATATAGTAATTATTCTCAATTCCTAAACATGCATGAAAGGTAATTGCTTCAGCTGGTTCACCGTTAGCCTATTCAAAGCAAAGCATTAAAGGATGGACCCTGAGACAGTAACATTTTGATGGCATGGGAGAAAAGATACGGTCAAATTTTTGTTCCCCAACTTCTCAGTGATAACATGTTTTGTGTGGTCTTGCAGCTAACCTCTTCTCCTCCTTATACTGCACTACCAATGTGTACAAAGATATCTCCCTTGACTCTTCAGATCAATCAACAAGGATACATGGACTCACAGTCACAGAGAAGCACAGTGGGGAATACAAAGAAACATACATGCTTTCCAGTGTCCAAACATTCAGATCAGTGTTTATGCAAAATTGGTGGCCCTCTTTAACCCTGTTCTGATGTAACATAATAAACAAATAGGCCTGCCTCGCAGGAGAGAAGCAATGCACATGAACATAATTCATAAGTTAATTAGCACAGTCTACTGTGGCCAAGTAGTGACAGATGTGACACCTGCTTTCAGGGAAAAAATGAGAAAGAAAGAAGAACAGCAGAGGTCAGTTCCTTCTCTAGGGAGATTTGTGGTCACACACAGGCCACATTAGCTGGCATAGAAAACAGCATTTTAAATAGACCAATGTATCTTTGAAAGGCAAATTACAAATATGAGTGCGATTAAAAAGACAAACTAAATTCTCCAATCAAATATATGTCCCGGGGGAGGGATTTACACAGCAACAGTTGTTTAGAATATTAAAATATTTTTCATATTTAAAACAATTAATTGATTTGCCTATTACATCATCTAAAAGTTTTCCATAAGCTTTCTTCCTTTTTTTTTTTAATTGAAGAGAACTATTATTAAACTGGCCAGATCTTTATACACAGTAAAGCCAGTGGTGGGGGGAAGTGGTTTGTAGTAATATGTGAAATTTATTGTGTTTGCCATGATATATAATACAAGTGAAAATAATACCACCATCTAAGAATTCTGACTTAGCCTGTTTTAAGTCAAACTGGGATGATCTATGCCCATGAATTTATGTAGTATTTGATTGAAAACAATTGCTTCTTGTCAAGGTTGCAAGAATTCAGTGTCTGTTTGTGCAACCTGAAACACCAACCAACGAACACACATAATACTGTCACCACCCACCCATTCAAGTGTTGGCGTGTTTTTGTTCCAAGGCTGAGGCAGACCTTTATGCAGAGAGTGTATAGGGGAGAATTCTGCAGACCCACATGTTTGGAGGAGTGAAGAGAAGCAGGAGGAGGGTGGAGACAGAAATTGAACTGTAAAGGAGTTGCAACTGGAGAGAAGGAGAAACCTTTGCTCAGACCGTTTAGGGTCCCGGGATGGGTCCGAAATTTAAAATGACAAATACAGACTTGCAGAGGAAAAGCATGCAAATTTATTTCAGTTTTTCAAGGCATAGGAGTCTTCATTAGGAAATAAAGAATCAAGAAAAAAAAACTGATGTACTTTTATGTTAGATTTGCTGAATGCTGCACGGTCATGGGGGGCTTGGATACGGTGGGAACATGGCAGCAAACTGGGGGAAACTGAGCAAAGCCTGTTTGTTTGCGATTCTTCTTGGTGTCCCTTTGTTTTTAGAGGGAGGGCATCTCTCACAGGAGGGTTGTATAACCTGTTTCAGGGAAAAAAGATGAAAGGGGAAGAAGTCATAGGGACGATTTTGCTTCTGCCATTGTCTTGATCTCCTTCTGTTTAAAATATTTGGTATGCCAAGGTGCCATATTTGGGGGTAATATGTCCTGAGCCCCATCCCAGCCCAGGTCCTAGCTAAACCCACAGTGAACTCTGACACTGGGTTGGCCATAAGAGTTGTCCCAAGTTGAGAGTGATCTTTTGACTTTATACCACCTTTATTTCCAAACATCATCCAATAATATATTTTTGTTTTTATTTTTAAAAGATTTATTTATTTATTTTATATAGATAGAAAGCATGAACAAGAGGAGCAGAGAAGAGATAATCTCAAGCAGACTCTCTGTAGATCTCCATACAAGGCTCCATCCCACCACCCTGAGATCACCACCTGAACCAAAACCAAGAAATAATGCTCAACCAACTATGCCACCCAGGAGGTCCCGCATATATCTTTTTAAAAACAACAACCTGTGAAACCTTAAACTCATTAAAATGCCAAAGTCAGAGTTTTCTTTTCTTTTTCTTTTCTTTCTTTCTTTTTTTTTTTTTTTTAAATAAAAAGACTGAGAATACAATGATTTATCTAGGGTAAAGCTTACCCAAAAGTAATCCTTGTAATAGGCAACATCAGCATCACCTGGGAACTTACCAGAAATCCAAATTCTTGGTCTCCATGCCAGAGCTTCTGATTCAATGACTGGGGTGTGGAATAGCAACCTCTGCTTTAAACAGGTCCTCCAGGAAATTCCAATGTATTCTAGAGTTTGAGAACCATTGATTTGGTAGTTTTAAAACATATTTCAATAGTTGGGGGAAAATGCTGTTCAGAATTTTAAAAAATTGTAGGGCTGGATTGGAACGAATGAACATGTGAAAGTGCATCAGTGAGTTAGATTTTGGTTTATGTGAGTTTTACTCAGTTTTTGGTAGCTGTTTTCCTGTTTCACCTGGTTTCGGCTGTGCACGCAGGTGATATCTGGGTGTCTCATCTGAGGGATGTTCCTGCGGCAAAGACTATATTTGTGGTTTGTCCAACTATGTCCTGAGTAAGCGCTGAGCAGAAGGAACATATCATTTTACATGAGCTGATGGGAAGAAATAAAGAAGAATTCAGGGGCGCCTGGGGGCTCAGTGGGTTAAAGCCTCTGCCTTTGGCTCGGGTCATGATCCCAGGGTCCTGGGATAGAGCCTGGAGTCGGAGTCAGGCTCTCTGCTCAGCAGGGAGCCTGCTTCCCTTCCCCTCTCTCTGCCTATTTGTGATCTCTCTCTCTCTCTGTCAAGTAAATAAAATCTTAAAAAAAGAAAAGAAAAGAAAAAAAAAGAATTCAGAAAGACAAGGATTTCCACTTTAGCAAACCTCAACAAGATCAGGAAATAGCTTGTCAGGGACTCGATGGTGATCACGAAGTCAAATGTTTATCTTCTACAAATTTAAGATCATCCAAAGTGTAATTCAGGATGGAATTTCATTCTATAAGTTTACACGCAATCCTTTTCTTGTTGAACTGTTCTTGCCTGTTTACCATTAGAATGAGGTTTCTTCCTAGTTTTATAATGCTAGAAGAAATGAGCTCAAACCAGTCACTTAATTCCATAGAATCAAATACTGACAAAGGGAAAATAGCACTTTTACACAGTAGAAACCTGACAAATACTACTTTAACCAAGTGGTCAATATTTACATCACTTGTGATAAGGCATGTTGAATCCATATACTAAATATCTTCTTCCACATGGCTGTGTCCTTCTTGTCATTCAGGATTTGTTCAAATGTGACCTTCTTAGAGAATACTTTGGGCCATCTAATCCAAAGTTATCTCCTACATAGTTCTAGTCCATCTGTCCTTCCTTCCTTCCTTTCTTTCCCTTTTTTTTAAGGATTACTTATTTGAGAGAGGGAGGAAAAAAAATTAAAAAAAGAACATATGAGTGGGGTAGGAGCAGAGGGAGAGGGACAGGCAGATTCCAGGCTGAGCAAAGAGCCCAATGTGGGACTTGATCTCATAACCCTGATTATCATGACCTGAGATGAAACTAAGAGCCAGGCACTTAAACGACCGAGCCACACTGTGCCCCAGGTCTAGCAATTTCAATTCAAATATCTTCTTTATGTTTTCTACAGATTTTTCAAGTTCTGAAATTATTCTGTTACATGTGTGCCTATCTGCATGTGTTTTGTTATTTACTTGTTTCCCCTGCTAGATAGGAAGCACCATGAGAGTAAGCAACTTCTTTATCTCATTCATCAACATCTGCCAAGGCTTTAGAACAGTACCTGCCGTATGTTAGGTCTCAGTCAATACTCTTCTAGATAGACTCTTTTACACCAGGACTTGTCCTGGTCTCTTGCAAGCCACATGTGTAAAAGGTGGAATTTGAATTCAGTTTTATTCTAATCCATCATTTCTTCACCAAGTGGCCACGTCTGTAAAAACATTATCATCAGAGTAAATAATAATAACTAACGCTTATTGATTTGCTCTGTTTGAGTGGTTTACATATAGTTGGATCCCACATTTATAGTTGGAATTCAGGCATTATTATCCTGGAAACAGGTCCTGAGAGAGTGATTTTCCTAAATGCACAAAATCAGGAAGCTGTAGACTCTCTGAATTGGATACTGAGACACTTAGCCATTTTGTCAGTGGTATTCAGAATTTGCATCAGGATCACCTGAGGGGTCCTTCCAAACTCCAACTTTTCTGTTCCTGTCTCCAGGGACTCAGAAACAGTGAGCATCAGCTGGGGCTCAATTATCAGCATTTTAACTCACCCCAGGTTTTCAGACACAAGTACCAAACACTGAATTTTGTTAGATTCCTGTAGCACAGACTACTGTGCCATATGGTGACAGTGGAGAGGAGATTAAAGGATATAGGTCTGGGGAAAAATCCCTGCTGAGGTCTCGACTGCATAGAAGGAAAGGCACGGTTCAGGGGATGAGCCCTAGCAACACTCACTCCTCCCTGCAGACTTCCGGTCAAGTTTGAATCAAGTCTGGTTCTGATTAGCCTGTGGGGACAGATGAGATCAGAGCTAGAGTGTGCCTGGCTTCAGGGGCATGAATACACCTTTCTGATAGAATGAATGACTCTTCACTCGGAAAGATGACAAGAAAGTGAATTTCTTGATGGGTGACTCTGGGCTGTAGGAAGAGAGGCCGAGTTTTAATCTTAGTGGAGGAGGACTTGCCTTTGACATGCTTGACTTTTGACATGAATGTTTTAGCTGCTTGTGCTCAGGCCTTAAATTGGGGTGAGGGAAAGGCAGGGTCTGTCATTGGCTGATGATGAATTTTCATCAGCTCATAACAAAACTGAATAGCTCAGACAGCCTGTTGAAATAAATTTAATACTATTTTGAAAGAAAAAAAAAAGGAAAGAGTAGATTCATTTTTGGCAGCTAAATTCAATTCTGTGTGAAAGTAAAGATAACATAATTTGAAATGCCGTAAGAACCTTAAATCTCCCCCAGGATTTCTTTGCTTTCCCCATCCTTTATCTCCTTTCCTTCAAGGAGACTAGTTTCCTGTTTTCTGTGACCTTGACCCTGTCCTGGAATGTTTCCATTTTCTCTGGACATTAATGCAAGCTACTCATGGTCAGGACACACTTGGTAATGAAAATCTGTCCAAAGTCTTCCCTTGAGATTTCATCCTGCTGCCTGGATGGAAGGTCAGTTAAACTCAAGGGTTCCATGTTATATCAGGTCTTTCTGTACCCCTAAAGTGGCAAAGAGCACAGCTATATAGCTCCTCATTTGGGGCAAAATCTGATCAACACAATGCCTTTTCTATTTCCTGCTGGGTTAGTGATGATGATCTTAGTTGTTTATCTTTTGTATCAACCCAAATTCATACCCTGCATCAGTATTAAAGATAGCTGTGTGAACTGAAGATGACTTGTATTTATTGACATACTAAGAAAATACATATGAATTCAAAAGAAGATTAAATATAACTCATAAATTCCTCCACTCAGAGCCACTGCTAACATTTTGGAACATCTTTCTAGTCTTTAGTTCATATAGCTATATATGTACAACCAGAGAGAGATTTTTATTCAAAAGAACCATGGTTTCTCTCCTAGTTTATAATCTATCATTTTCTCTTTCTTTAAATATTATTGTACATTATTTTTGATGATTATATTTACCCAGTTATAGCTATATTATGCTATTAATTTATCCTCTATTTTTGGATTTTATGTGGTGTCACTATTTGCTCTTCTATTAAAAAAGTCTATAAAGAATATCTTACTAACACATCTCTATATTTTTGCTGAAGTATATGATTATTTTTCTTTCTTTAATATATACCTCCCCATTCTTCAAAATTTTGTCAATGAGTCGTTCTCAAGGTGTGGTCTCTAGACTACCAGCATTAGCATCACCAGGATATTTGCTAATAAGACAAATTACTAGCCCCTACTCCAGACCTACTGAATCAGAAATTCTGTGGGTGTGGTCAAGATATACCAACTGCTCCATGAGATAATCCATGGTAGTGTGTGAGCACTGTTGGTCTAAGGTATTCAGTGGTTGGAGACAACTCTCAGGCTCGGGGGTCCATCTGATACCCTGAGCCTGTGCAATGTCAGTCCTATCACAATGTTGAGATGGGAAGATGAGAATGTACATTTTCCAGGAAAATTCAGCTGTTTGCCTGAGAATTCAAATTCAGCTAATTCTGTGGATAATAAGTTTTCTGGAAGGAGGTTTGTGGACTTTATATGACCCAAATCCAGATTGGCTGGTCTTCATTCTCTCTCATCTGAAGAGCCACACTCAGCTACTGAATTTTTTCCTTATGTTATTTCCTCTTCCTAAAAACCAGTCTTCATTTAATACCCAAGTTTTATTTTTGCTCTGAAAAATGATGCATGAACCCTACTTGAAAACTCATCAGCTATTTCTCCTCGTCTACTGAACAAAATTTAAATTAACTGGTGTGGTATTTAGGACCATTCCTAGCCTGATCACTACTAAATGTTTGACTCTCACCTGTGTGTTTTGAGCTGCAGTAGCCACTTTTGGTTCCCTGTATAAGCCTTTTTCTTTCAGGAATCCATGTCTTAACCCTCAACTTAACCCTCAACTTGAAATATCCTTCTAAACATTTATCGTATAGAAAAATTATATTCTTTCTTTAGAATCCACTCAAATATCACCTCATCTGTGAAGGCTTCTCTGTCATTTCAGTTCATTATAATTATTTGAATGTTCCATTATAAACACCTCAACATGAGTCTCTCTCACTGTCTTGTAAGTTATGTTGTGTTTTTTTTCTTGCCACGTGAGTGTAGAAATCAGATATTATCTTTGTAAATCTTAATACAGTACCAAGCACTTAACAGGTGTTCTGTGACAGTTAAATGCTTGAATGAATCTTGAAAATTCAACGTTTCCACTATTTACGGAAAATTGTATTACCATCAAACATTTAGATGCCATACAAATTAGTATTACTGAAAATATGAAAGAGAAAGGATTATTAGTCCAATGAGAAATAGAATGAATAAACACATTGGGGCACCTGGGTGGCTCAGTGGGTTAAAACTCTGCCTTTGGCTCCGGTGGTGATCTCAGGGTCCTGGGATCAAGCCCTGCATCAGACTCTCTGCTCAGCAGGGATCCTGCTTCCCCAGCCCCTGCCTGCCTCTCTGCCTACTTGTGATCTCTGTCTATCAAATACATAAATAAAATCTTTAAAAAAATAAAAAAGAATGAATAAATAATTTACCATAATAGGGCAAGTTACTTAAAGTAATTTGATGTTAAAGTTAAACTGAAAATAATTTGACAACCAAATGTTAATTTGGTGAGTTATATTTATCTTGTTTTATTGTTCTTTTATTCAGAAAAACACAACAAAGTAAAATTATTTTGCCTTTATTGGTTGGAATGTGAAGTTGAAGATATATAGTCTTTTTTTAAAGATTTTATTTATTCATTTATTTATTTGATAGAGAAAGACAGAGAGAGAGGGAACACAAGCAGGGGAGTGGGAGAGGGAGAAGCAGACCTCCCATTGAGAAAGGAGCCTAAGGCGGGCTCATTCCCAGGATAATGGGATCATCAACCAAGCCAGAGACAGACACTTAAGGACTGAGCCACCCAGGTGCCCCAAAGATACATAGTTTTATTATAAAATGGAGATGATTTTAATGGAATAATATTGCGTGGTTGAAATTGGTACTTATAAATGTTATTTGCAACCCTCCGTGTTCTAAAGAAGACCAGCCTAGTTGGATAATGCTTAATAGACAGATGATTTCAGCACCCTCCCTAAACTAATGGTCCTACTCCCTTCTCTTTATTGCTGTTTATCAAGCTTGTTGACCAGGAACAGAGAGATAAGTTATACCATGCCATCAAGAAATGGTTATTTGAGGACACCTGGATGGCTCAGTTGATAGAGCATGGGGCTCTTGATCTTGGGTCTTGAGTTCAACCCCCACAGTGGGTATAGAGCTTCCTTGGGGAAATAAAAAAGGAAGGAAGAAAGAAATGGTTATTCCATCACTTTCCTTGGTGACCTAGGGGAAATGGTCACTCCTTTAGGGTCCATTCAACCTCTTCGTTGAAGACCACACATTCTACCTCTCATATTACCCAGTGATTTGGGGCAACAGGCAGACGCACAGTAGGATATGAGGCAGTTAATGCTGATGGAGTTTTTTTCCACATTAAATGGTCCTTCTAATGCTTCAGAACAAAGTCTTCGCATGAAATGCCTGTGCCCAGCATAAGAAGGAGGGATTTTATCAGAATTGGAATGCCTTATAGACTTTAATAGTAAGCCAATAATTACTGTGCAAAAAGAATTAATTTAATAATCAATATTTTAAGGTTAAACAAGACTCTCCTATATCAGATCATAACATAAGCATTCAGAGGGGCCATTGGAGAAAATGAACTATTGCTCATTTTATTTTAGAAAAAGTCAACTATATAAATCTTATTCCTTCCTATGTGAATTTTGTTTGAGGATGAAATCCAAGGCTTTGTAAAGAATGCAAACATGGAGTTATATCATACATCTACTCATTCAATGCTTGCCGGGGGAGAGGGAGTGGGGGATGGGCAAAATGGATGAAGAGAAGTGGAAATACAGGTTTCCAGTTATGGAATAAATGTTCTGGGGATAGGGGCGCCTGGGTGGCTCAGTGGGTAGCCTCTGCCTTCGGCTCGGGTCATGATCCCAGGGTCCTGGGATCGAGCCCTGCATTGGGCTCTCTGCTCAGCGGGGGGCCTGCTTCCTCTTCTCTCTCTGCCTACTTGTGGTCTCTGTCTGTCAAATAAATAAATAAAAACAAATCTTGAAGAAAAAAAAATGTTCTGGGGATAAAAGGTACAGCATAGGAAATATAGGCAATGATATTACAATAGTGTTATGTGATAGCTACATGTGTGGTGAGCATAGCATGACACATAAACTCATTGAATCACTATGTTGTACACCTAAAACTAATAGAACATTGTTTCTCAGCTGAACTTCAATAATATGTAAATGCCTGTTATTTATTCATTAAATTGTTTGATGAGAGCCTACTATGTGCCTGGCACACTTGCAAGTGCTGGGAAAACACTGGCGTGTAAATCATTTCTATAGGGAGGAACAGATAATAAAGAAGTAAGCAAACCCTGGGCACCTAGCTGGCTCAGTTGGTGGAGCATGTGACTCTTGATGTCTTGATGGTGAGACTCTTTTGGGGATTATCAGACACGTATGTTACTTTGGGAAGGGAATAGAGCTGCAATAATTTAGCTACCCTGGGACTTCTGCGACACCATCTAATACGGAGGTTTTCCTGGTCCTGGTGGCTTGTTTACAGAAGATTCATTACTGTTCAAACTGACTGCATGCTACAACCCAGCAATTCTGCCCTGAAATACATGCCCAACAGAGATGTGTACAGATGCTCACCAAGAAAATGTATGAGGAGCACAAAACCCCCAAACATTCATCAACAGTAGAATGTGATATGTGTATTTTTGTATATTTTCATAAAATGGCATAATGTAGAGCACAAAGGATGAACTAACATTTACATACAATAATATGAATAACATGCACCAATATAATGTTGAGTGAAGTAGGTTAGAGTGAAAACATTAGATATTATAAAACTTTGTGTGTGCGTGTGTCTGTATTTACCCTAAGAAACTAGAAAGACTTTCAAGGTACTGTAAATACTCTGCTTACTAATCTGAATTCAATATGCTATACAAACTACAAGAAAATATTCAGGTGCATTTAAGTTGTATATCAGTATTAAGGATATTTTTTCAGCTTTTCAGGAATTTCCAGTAAAGGGTACTTTATGCCTCCTTATAATGGTAGAGGATATCAAAACTCTTGACATCAAATGGAATATATAAAACAACAACAACAATATAGATTTTCCTGTCATGATCATCCATCCACAAATATCATACCTTGGGTTATACACAGTCTGTGTGCCCAAGCTAAGGTCAACTACAGATCAGAGGGTCTGTCATGAGCCAATCAGTACTCCTGAACCCTCCATATTTCAGAGGGCATGAGCCAAGCTTTTCTTCACATGCATGTCAGTAGAGTGGAATCCTAGAATCACTGAAACTATGTTTTGCAGCTTTGACATAAAGTATATTCCAAATTAAAAAAAAAAACAAAACACATCTCTAGAGACTTACGAGTTACCCTGGAATAGAAGGTCCAAGCTTTGGGTAACCCAGGTCACATCAGTAAAAAACATCAAGAGACAAACCATGTATAATGTTTTGTGTAAGGCCTTCTCTTGGAAGCATTACAAAGTCATTTTTAGCGGCTCACCTATATGAGAAAGTAGAGCACTAACACCCCTGTGGGAATCTCATCATACCTGATAGATACTGACTCTATCACTTGGAAAAAATAGAATTTTACAAAAATATGGCTTATATAGACAGAATCCTAGATGATTTTTTGGTGCCTTCTATAACAACAATTCAAAATTTTTCCACCGAAATTACAGTTGCATCTTGCAATTTCTACTTTTCTTTAAGGTTAAAATACTAATTGTTGGAATTCTTTTTAGTTAAACAAACAGATAAATAAAGATGCTTTTCTCCATGGACATTATACTTATCCCATTCTACTCCATCCAGCCCCCATGTCAACAAAGCCAGGAATATAAAAAATATTAGTGAATAGCAAAGAAAAAAAAAAACTAAGAGGGTTTATGTATTTAATTATTGCCAAGTAAAAGATAGTATTTTAATGGGTAACGGTTTCTTATACTAGGACACTAAACCAAAAGCAGTAAACAAATTATGTTTCTCATGTAACTGGCTTTCTATATTCACAAAAATTTTTGTATCTTTTGACATTATTATCAAACATTAAAAATAAAGAAACCCACCCCCATTCCATATGGCTAATATTTCCTTGATACCTTTGAAACTATTAACAGATTTGGTAGTTCTCTTGTATTCTTTAAATACAACTGTTGGCACATTTCAACAAATGCTAATAGAAACTTTATTAAAAAGCCTACCTTTAACAGTCTGCTAAAAAAATTAAAATAATAATAAAAAAAAAACCCAATTCATCCATCAAGAACAGCCATGCTGGATACTTCTCACAGTTTTCTTTCTAGTTTTCTCAACCACTTTGCCCTTCTCTCAACCTGGCCACTTACCAGAAACCCTGGAACCTACAAGTCAAGATTTCTCACAGTGTAACATGTCCAATTTTCAATCCAGTAAATGTTAGCCAAATCCTACACTCTCACACATACTGTTGTGTCTTGATTAATCATTCGTTAATTTGAAAGCATGGTGCTACACTCTGCCTGCCTGAGCTCGAACTCTCTCTCTGAAAGCATAGTGCTATATTTCCTAGTGAAGAAAACCAAAATAATCAGATGGCTTGCATATTGTTTTCCCCATTTTGGTCCAGGGCTGGTGGCAGTGAACAAAGCAGGGACTCCTAGTTTTGAGGAAAAGCTCTCAGTTTTAGGCCTACAGCCAGCAACATGCATGGCGCACAGGAGTAAAAACTTGAAACATTTTTAAAAGAAGTTTAGATAAAACAAAGATAAGAATTCATTCTCCGACCTGAAATGTTTAGGGCAAATTTATAATAATTTGAAATCAGATGGTCATAGTGCTCTTGAATTATTATGACCATCCCAGGGAACGATTGAGTATTTGACAGTGCTTAAGGAGACATTATTATTATTATTATTATTTTAATATTTTATTTATTTATTTGACAGACAGAGATCACAAGTAGGCAGAGAGGCAGACAGAGAGAGAGGAGAAAACAGGCTCCCCGCGGAGCAAAGAGCCTGATGCGGGGTTTTATCCCAGGACCCTGGGATCATGACCTGAGCTGAAGGCAGAGGCTTTAATCCACTGAGCCACCCAGGCATCCCAGAGACATTATTTTTAATGGCAATCTTTCAGATCTGTGTGGAAGTATTATTATTCTGCTGTCTCTGTTTTGGTCTATGGTATTTTCATCTGTGTGGCATTCTCCTTCCATGAACTATGCCTCTGGGAGCCTCTTAATCATGACCTTACCCCTCCTCCACAGTGATAGGTATGGACCAGTCTCAACCAACATTACTACCCTATCCACCAACAATATCAGATGGTTCAAGAAGTGAGCTCAAGAACAAAGCAGGGTCCGGGGCCTTTACCTGAAAAGAAATATGAAGACTGGGGAAAAAAGAAACACTCCATCCCTAGGATTGTCATGCCTGGGCTTACAGCTGCTGTATTCTCTACCACATGGAGAGATGCGATCTGCAGTTAAAGAGAATGAGAGGGAAGCACAAACAAGCAGAAATAAGATCTGGGCAGAAGCAGTGTTCAGGCTCATCTGTTCCTTAAATTAAAGGATCTCTGAAAAGCAGTCTTTGCAAGTGGGCTGAAAGTGCCAGTGATGACAAACTGTATCTCCAGAGGCAGCACATTGCATTTTGTATAGTTCCTATTGTTCTTCCATGTTACCAGACAAAAACTTCCTCCCTGTAAGTTATATTTTGATCAGCTTTCCAGAATCATGGCATAAACCATCTATCTAAGGTATGACAGCCTTTTATGTATTTAAAGATATCCTGCATTCCCTGAGCCTTGTTTCCCTCAAGATAAACTTCATTACTCAGCTCCACTAAGAGAGACAAATCTCTTTGTGACTGAGTATGGATCTGGTCCAGCAGGACAGATCCTTTGCTCCTGTGAGGATTCTTTGCCAGGTCAAGGATAATAAAAAGGTAGAATCTTTGGTGGTATTGGAGTGTAGAAGGGAAATATAGGAAAGATAGCACACCACAACACAGAAGAAGAACATCCTAGGCTAGAGATAAGATGTTGTGAAGTGTCTCACAAGCAGTATTATTTGCATTTTTTTTTTAAATAAAGAGTAGGGACGCCTGGGTGGCTCAGTTGGTTAAGCGGCTGCCTTCGGCTCAGGTCGTGATCCCAGCGTCCTGGGATCGAGTCCCGCATCGGGCTCCTTGCTTGGCAGGGAGCCTGCTTCTCCCTCTGCCTCTGCCTGCCACTCTGTCTGCCTGTGCTCGCTCTCTCTCTCTCTCTGACAAATAAATAAAATAAAAAAATAAAATAAAATAAAAAAAATAAAGAGTAGGTGGAATAAAATTGCTGAGCAAAGATTTAAAATTTGAACAAAGTTCTGTCCTTTGCTTAGGAAGTGCTAGAGGGAGTTAGTGGGAAAAATTATTCAGTAGCAAAATAAAATGGTAAGATGAAACTAATTTGAAAAACAGTGGTATTTCAGGACACTTAAGTTAATCAGTTTACTGACAGACAATCTAATTTGTTCCAAAAACAGGTTACAGGAAAGAAATGAGATTAAATTGAGAATACAAACATGTGAAGATCAGAATTTAAACCAGGGGCACCTGGGTGGCTCAGTGGGTTAAGCCTCTGCCTTCGGCTCAGGTCATGATCTCAGGGTCTTGGGATTGAGCCCCACATTGGGCTCTCTGCTTGGTGGGGAGCCTGCTTCTTCTTCTTTCTCTGCCTACCTCTCTGCCTACTTGAGATCCCTCTCTCTCTGTCAAATAAATTAATAAAATCTTAAAAAAAAAATTAAACCAAAACCAAAAGCATGATTGGTTAGGGGGACAAGTTTCCTTTGTATGACAGTCCCAAACTCCAATATTATGTCAATGCTGAAATCTTCCAGGACAATTTTGTAATCTCTCGCAGTTAGAGTAGTGGTTTTACAAGGTCTAATAAGCATTTCTAGTGTAGATGTAAAAAGACAATACAATTAAATTTATTTCAATAATCATGCATTTCATATAAGGTTAAAAGACAGAGGTACCTGGGTGGCTCAGTCAGTTAAGCATATGACTTTGGCTCAGATCATGATCTCCAGTCCCAGGATCAAGGCCCACATCAAGCTCCTTGCTCAGTGGGAAGTCTTCTTGTTCTTCTGCCTCTGCCCTCTCCCCCAATCATGTTCACTCTCTTTCTTTCTCAAATAAATAAATAAAATCTTAAAAAAAGGTTAAAAGATAAATTTAAAAATAGAAGTTATTTTTAATATCTGGGCCAGTAGTTTAGCCTTATAAGTGAGTCTTTGTGTAAGTAAATCTCAAATGAACCCAACTTAATATTATTTCTGCTTTTTTGCTTGAAGTCCAGTAAATGACAATTTTTATACAATTCCAAAGAATATCTGTAACATGATTTTTTTCCCCCTTGACTTATATAATCTCACATTCCAATGACTAAAGAGATGTTCTCTAGACTTCATTCTGGGGGTGATATCTCTGTCCTAGTTTATAGTATGAACCCCAAACAGTTATTTGCTTGGTAATAAAATTTGCCTTACTACAGCAGAAGAATGTACACCAAAGTGGAGAATGGTTCTACAATCATCCTTGCAGTCAGAAAAAAACTTGGCTTCAACTCCAAGCTTTTTAACATACAAGTATCTTCTGAGCCCTGTTTTGATATCTATAAAACCAAAATCATAATGTTTTTCAACAACAAAACAATCTGATTAAAAATTTAGCAGAAGATCTGAATAGATTTTTTTTTTTTTTCTGAAGAAGACATGCAGATGACCAACAGGTACATGAAGAGATGATTCACATCACTAATCATCAGAGAAATGCCACATCAAAACCATCATAAGAGGGGTGCCTGGGTGGCTCAGTGGGTTAAGCCTCTGCCTTCGGCTCAGGTCATGATCCCGGGGTCCTGGGATCGAGGCCCGCATCGGGCTCTCTGCTCTGCGGACAGCCTGCTTCCTCCTCTCTCTCTCTGCCTCTCTGCCTACTTGTGATCTGTCTGTCAAATAAATGAATAAAAAAAATCTAAAAAAAAAAAAAACCATCATAAGAGATCACCCCACACCTGTGATTGGCTGTTATCAAAAAGACAAGAAATGGCAAGTATTGGTAAAGGTATGGAGAAAAGGGAACTCTTATTCACTGTTGGTGGGAATGTAAATTGTTGCAGCCACTATGGAAAATAGTATGAAGTTCCTCAAAGAATTGAAAACAGAACTTTTGTATGATCCAGTAATTCTACTTCTGGGTATTTACCCGAAGGAAATGGAAACATTAACTTGAAAAGGTATTGGCATCTTCATATTTAGTGTGACATTATTTACAATACACAAGGCAAGGATGCAACCTAAGTGTCCATTGATAGATGAATGGATAAGGAAAATGTTACATACAAACACACACAAACACTCACACACACAGTGGAATAAAATTCATCTGTAAGAAAGAAGAAAATCGGGGCGCCTGGGTAGCTCAATGGGTTAAAGCCTCTGCCTTCAGCTCAGGTCATGATCCCGGGGTCTTGGGATCAAGCCCCGAGTCACGCTCTCTGTTCAGTGGGTAGCCTGCTTCCCTTCCTCTTCTCTGCCTGCCTCTCTGCCTGCTTGTGATCTCTGTCTGTCAAATAAATAAATAAAATCTTAAAAAAAAAAAGAGAGAGAGAAGAAAATCCTACTATTTGTGACAGAATGAATGGACCTTAAGGGCGTTATGTTAAGTTAAATAAGTTGGACAAAGAAAGACAAATACATTATGATCTCATGTATATACAGAGTTTAAAAAAATTCATACTGTTTGCTTTGTCATGAGGTTTTGTTTTTTCCAAAGCTCTAAGCATGCTGTAAATACTAATCTAATAGAAACTTCTTTCATTACTGTGAGAACTTAGGATGCAAGTTATCTAAAGAGTAATAAATTATGATTATTAAAGTGGAAATGTATAACAAATGGAACATAATATCATTGACTTGCCTTCAGAATATGAAGATATCATCAGGATACCATTTTTCTCTAGAACAATTTAAAAATATTTTGCCTGGAAATATGTAGTTGAATAATATGAAGTGTCTTCCTTTGAAGAGGCTACAGTTTAGAAGCAGATGCACAAACAATTTCAGACTTGTGTGCTAACTGCAGGGTTAGATCTGTCTATAAGGTGCTTCACCCATGGAGGGAGTGCTACAGTCTCAAGTTAAGTAAGGGAAACAATCTATCTATTAAAGATCTTTGGAGGAGTTAAGCCACAGGTGCGGGAACTAACCAGGGAAGAGTATCTTAGATAGGAAAAAAAAAAAAAAAAAAGGCTGAACAAAGGTACTGAGGCAGGTAAAATGCGACCAAGAAACTGTAAGTCCTTGATGGCACTAGATGGATAGTTTCAGAAATATAGGCTTTCAAACTTTAACATTACATGGGATTCCCATGCTTTGCCATTTTTCCAGGACAGAGAAAAAAGCAGAAAGTATTTCAATATAATAATTAAATTCAATACACAAGATCATCCATTATTTTGAAAATATGGCAACAATCCCATTAAAATCAAACAAAGGATGCCCACTATTATTTAATATTTTTATGGCCTGCCTAGTAATACAATAAAGCAAGAAATGGAAATAATATTTATGGTTAATATCAGGGAAAATATAAGACTATCATTATTTGTATTTAACAAGAACTTCTTTGTGAAAAATCCAACAGAATCATACTATTAGACCTAAGATATAAATTTGGTTTTATCTGCATAAGGAATAAACATATAAAACTTGATGGATGTCCTATGAAACTAACAATCAGATAGTCAACATGATGTGGGAAAAGTTTCCATTCATAATAGGAGCAAAAACAAAAATGTTTGGAAGTCATCATAACAAGAACTCTTCTGAACTGAATGAATCTGAATATTTTTTTGCTGAGAGATGCAAAAGAAGATTTAAAAGTGGAGAGAAATACCAAGTCCACAGATGGGAAAATTGAATATGATAAGCCAATTCTTCCCTTTTTAGATTTTATGCAAATCCAGGAAAAATCATAGTGTGACTTTCTCTGAACTTGACAATATGAGTTTGTGACTCCTGTAGAAAAAATAATCATTGAGAGTTGCAAAGAAACATTTTAAGTATAACAACTAATTTGCATTCAATTACATTATTCATAATCAGTTACATATATTTTTAATAAAACTATAACAATTAAAGCGTTTTAGTATTGGAACAAAAAATACATATCTACAAAATAAAATATTCACAAAATAGACAAACATATGCACTTATAAAAAACCAGGAGGTAGAAACAGTAAGAAAACATTATTTAAAAATAATACTAATTTGCTAACTCCTTTAATTACAAGTTCTACAAACCGTACACAAATATAAATAAATTGCAGACAAAATGTAATAAACAACATTAAAACAACTAGAACAAGATAAATGGAAATTTACCCAATTCAAGAATGAAGTATGGGTTTATTAGAATATCAGAAGTCACAAAAGAGAAGTTACCTCATATACAAATCTAAGATTATTGGGCTTCTAAAAGTATCATAGATTAGAAGTGAAATATGGAAAAATTTGCAACAAATGCAATAAAGGTTAATAGCCTTAATACACTTGGAAAGATTTTAAAATAAAATAATAAAAACTTGGGAGAAAAAAACAGAAGCAGGGACTTATAGATTTTGAAATACAAATGTCAAAGATGCGTTTCAATACATGGCTACCCTAACAGATAAGACTAGAAATAAGAATTAAATTGATGTGTTATTTCTTTTGTCAATCGAGGAGAACAGAGTAGTTTTTTGCTGTTGTTACTTCTAAAGAAAAATATTCATGATTAATATTAATTGTTAATGTGTTATCTAGTGACGTGAGAAGTTGACAGCTCTAGACCAAGTGATATTCTAACAATTTTTATTAAGGAAATGAAAATCTTGAAAAATATTTATTTTAAAAAAGGTTTTCATCACAACATTATTTTTTACTCAAGCTCTGGATTTTGAACATCTTTAGACTTGCATAACAATGGCCATGGATAGTACGAAGAATTTGCATATACCCTTGTTCAATTCCCCTATTAGCATCTGAAATTAGTACTCAGTATTTATCACGGTGAATGAATTGATATTGACACATTACTACTAACTGAAGTTTATACTCTTTCCCTCCATATTTCCTTAGTTTTTATCTAATCTCCTTTGTCTTGTTCAGGATCCCATTCATGATGCCATAAGACAGTTAGTTTCATTATTCCTTAGCCTCCTCTTGCTTTTTGATGACCTGGGCAGTTTTGAGAAATACTGATCAGGTGTTTTGGAGAATGAAACTCAACTAGATATGTGTGATGTTTTTGTAATTATTATACTGGGTTTATTGGTTTTATAAGGAAGACCACAGAGGTGAAGTATCAGTTACACCTCATCATATCAAAGAAAGATACTATTAACATGTCTTATCACTATGGATGCCAACTTTTTTTTAAAAATGATTTTTATTTATTTATTTGACAGAAAGAGAGAGATCACAAGTAGGCAGAGCAGAAGGTAGAGAGAGAGAGAGAGGGAAGCAGACACCCCACTGAGAGAGCCCAATGTGGGGCTCAATCCTAGGACCCTGAGATCCTGATCCAAGCCAAAGGCAGAGGCTTAACCCACTGAGCCACCCAGGCACCCCTGGATGTCAACTTTGACCACCTGGCTGAGACAGTGTTTGTCAGGTTTCTCCACTTTTTACACCATTTACTCCTCTTATATACTGTACTCTGGAGAAAGTTATAACATGCGTCTCTAGTATGCTAATATAGTCTCTAGTATGCTAATGGAATTGGGAATATAACTTCTGTAAAAAATTAATAGCCTTATTTTCAGAAATACAAAACTAGTTATACTGGTGTTTCTGTAAAATGAGTCATTTTATAAACATTACAAATGACATTTGAAAACAAAACAAAACAAAACTGTGTGTCAGGGAGAAAGTACTCATGATAGGAAAAGTGAAAGAAGTATTGCAAAGAATATATGCATATAATAAAATATTGCAGAAAAAGTGTTTTTAAGGCTAATTAAACATTTTTCCTCTTACGCTTCTGATTTTCCAAAATTTCTACAAGCACTTATTGTTTTATAGTCAGAAATACAATTTTAAGGTGATTTTTCCCACTAAAATAATATGTGTACCTGGTGGCCTGGACAGATTAAGGTTGGCTGGAGAGTGTATTCTCTCTTCAGGACGGGCTGCAAGTCCGCCAAACATTCTTTATTCTGTTCTCACTTCATAACTGACTCTCCAATGCACACACACCCATACTCACACAAATAAATATATTCTTCCTTTAGGTTTGCTTGTAATGTGCAAGTACAATATTAATGTTCATACATTCTCCAATGTCCTGACTGGCTACCCATTTATAGACTTGCACTGACTGAGGGATTTTCCCCATTTAAAGTCTTCTTTTGTTTGCCTGTTTTTTTATTTTTTTTTAAATTTATTTATTTATTTATCAGAGAGAGAGAGAGAGAGCAGGAGCAAGCACAGGCAGACAGAGAAGCAGGCAGAGGCAGAGGGAGAAGCAGGCTCCCTGCCGAGCAAGGAGCCCTATGTGGGACTCGATCCCAGGATGCTGGGATCATGACCTGAGCCGAAGGCAGCCACTTAACCAACTGAGCCACCCAGGCATCCCTTGTTTTTTGATTTTTGACAAGATCTAATATATTGTCAAGTTTGGGGTCATTCTCCTACTATCAAAATGTTAATTAAGTTTTACTTTGCGAAAAATGCCGACCCACGGGCTGTCTTCAGAAAGAATATGAGAGTTCTCAAGTACACTTTATTCAATTTACATCAGTGGTAACATCCCCCTTGTAAGACTTGTGTAATATAGCAATCACGATTCAACTTTGATACAAACCACTGATCTAATTTAGATTTTGTCTGTTTTCCTTGTACTCATAAGTGCATGTGTATTTGGTTCTAAGCAATTTTATCACATGTATAGATTCATGTACCTACCGCAGTCATCAAAATAAGAAACGGTTCTAGGACGCCTGGGTGGCTCAGTGGGTTAAGCCTCTGTGTTTGGTTGAGGTCATGGAATCGAGTCCCGCATGGGGCTCTCTGCTTAGCAGGGAACCTGCTTCCCTCTCTCTCTCTACCTGCCTCTCTGCCTACGTGTGATCTCTCTCTCTCTGTCAAATAAATAAATAAAAATCTTTGAGAAAAAAAAAAAGAAATGGTTCTATTACTCCAAAGATCCTTCACATTCACCTTCTATTACAGCACTCACCTCCCTTTTGACCTCTTTGCCCCTTCTTTAAATCTTGGAAACCATTAACCTGTTCATTTTTAGAATTCTGTCATTTTAAGGATGTTCTATAAATAGATTCATATTGTAGGTGCCCTTTTGAGATTGGTTCCCCACCTCCATCAGTATATAATTCCCTTAAATTTCACTCAAGTTGTTGTGTATATCAACGATTCTCTCCTTTTTATTACTGGGTGGTATTTCACAGAATGATTGCACCACTGCTTACTTATTCACTGCTTGTCTATTTGCCCATTAAAGGATAGCTGAATTGTCTCAGTTTGCTGTTTTGGGCTCTAGTGAATGTGGCTACTATAAGTACCTTATACAGGTTTTGGTGTGAACCTTATTCTTTATTTTTCTGGGATAAATATCTAAGAATGCTTAGTTGCTTGTTTAGTTTTCAAGGATTTGCCAAACCATTTCCTTTAACTAATCCTATCCTTCCCACATATCCTATTAGACAAGACATTAAAAAAATGGGGGGACCTGGGTGACTAAGTCAGTTTAGTGCCCAACTCTTATTTTTGCCTGGGGTCATGATCTCATGAGTCACGGGACTGAATGTCATGTCATGGCAATCTCCATGCTCAGTAAGGAGTCTACTTGAAAGATTGTCTCCCTCTGCCACTCTCCCCATTCACTCACTCTTTCTCTAAAATAAATAAATAAATAAATCTTTTAAAAACAGAGAAGACATAAAAAAATGACAATAGCTAAAATTCTTGTTACATATGGGCAGAATAGATTTAGATATAATTGCCTTTAATATAAATTTTACTGAAGATTAGAATGCTACCCGGAATGCTCATGATCATTAAGTATAGTTAAATGAGCATTTGCAAGATGAACATGTTTTCAGCACCTAGAGCAAGTATCAGAACATTTCTTGAATCTTGGAGGATTCCTCAAGTCCCTACCAGTTGTACCCATAATCCACACCTCTGACGTAAACACAGTCCTGATTTCAAAAACCATACAGGGCTTTTGTCTACTCTTAAAATTTATGTACTTGGTTTAATATTGTACATACTTCTGCATCTGGCTTCCTTTGTTTAATATTGTATTTGTGAAATGAATCCATGATTCAGTTACATTGTGGCTCCTGACAGAGTTCATCAATTCTCAATGCTGTGTACTATTTCATTCTATGACTCTACCACAATTTAGTTACCTATTCTATTGTTAGTTACGTTTCAATTGTTCCCAGATTTTAGCTATTATGGACAGTACTAGCATGTGCCATTCTTGTATGTGTTTCACTGTGAAGATATAGAAGTATTTGTTTTTCTTTTTTAAGATTTTATTTATTTATTTGACAGACAGAGATCACAAGTAGGCAGAGAGGCAGGCAGAGAGATAGGAGGAAGCAGGCTCCCCGATGAGCAGAGAGCCTGATGGGGGGCTTGATCCCAGGACCCTGAGATCATGACCTGAGCCAAAGGCAGAGGCTTAACCCACTGAGCCACCCAGGTGTCCTTCTTTTTCTTAATAAAGATTTATTAATTTATTTGAGAGAGAGAGAGAATCCCATAGCAGACTCCCTGAGCCTGAGGCAGGGCTGGATCCCAGGATCCTGAGATCATGACCTGAGACAAAATAAAGTCAGAGCCCAAGTGACTGAGCCACACAAACACCCCAAAAGCATATCTTTTGATTGTATTCTGGTGGGAAAAATAGCTAACTCAGGTAATATGCATATATCAGCTTTAGCAGATGTTGACAAATGATTTTCTAAAATGGTTGTGATGATTTATGCTCCCTCCAGAAGAATATGGGGACTCCATATCCAAATATATGTTTTAAATTTCCTTTTTGTTGCATGTGAAAACTGACATTAAAGATTTTAAAAAGTTTTGCTTTGTTTTTTCATGTCACATAGCTAATAAGAGCAGAATTCTTTGTTGTATCCAGGTTTGCCCAGCACCTGTAATGCTGTTTTTCTATTAGACCATAATGTCAATTACTTGACTTCAATCAGTATATTTCAGTATCTTTCAATACTTTTCAATCAGTATATTTCAGTATCTCCCACTTTTTCAAAAAATGAATGTCTTATATATTTTGTTCTTCTCATGCTCTTGTACTCAAGTTTCAACCAGGAAAATCATGGTTCCTTCCTTAATTCTGCCAGCTCATAGCCATCTCCTCCCACTTTTGGTGAGTGGTAGTAACTTGCCATTACATCACTTCAATAAATATTCTTATTTAAATATTTAACTTCTACATATCCTTAGTTGAATATCTTGTCATCTAGAGTGCAGGTTCTTTGAGAGGTAATATAGCCTCAGATATCTATTCCCCTTATCAATGTAGATAATTATCAATTAAAATTGTTAAATTTATAAATAAACACATAAATAAATAAAATTGCTAAACTTAATTGATGTCTAGCTACTGTAAGGTCATCAAGATTATCTAAAGTTTAAATGAGATAGCAGACCAATGCAAAGTAAAGTCTGGAAACAGAAATTTTGAAGGAAATCCTGCACATAGATGGCCTAAAATGGCAGACACCTTGAGTTCCAACAATAATAATAAATAAGTGGGGTTAAGTTTTATTTGGCAATATTATTTATAACACTGAGTTCAATAAATTAGAATCAAGTATAAACTCAAATTACAAATGAGGTGAAATATATTACTTGGGGGAAATATAAATTAAAAGTAATAAGTTGCATGCTAAAGGTTGGTTTTAGATGAAATGTGAAAGATAGGGAATTAGTGAGATGGAAACTATCTGACAATAATTATTCTCAATCATAAGGTCCACAAGGGAAAGATTTTTACCTCTGCAAAGGAAATTTTGTTTAATTCATCTTTGTTAGGAGGCTACTGCTACATATGTCTGAGTGTTTTAGATGCTTTGATATGAATTAACAGATGGTAGAAAGAAGAAATAATTCAAAGCCATCAGAAAGCCAGAGAAAAATGTGGCTAATTGTTTTGAAATTTTTAACACAATTTTTAAAAAATGGCTTTGTTTAGATCTTTAAATCTTCCTATTAGGTCAATAAGATGGTGTCCGATAAAATTGTACACCAAATAGAATCTATAATTAAAATAATTAAAATATTTCAACACAAGAGCAATTCAGTTTCTAATCTTACTTGATCATATGGTTTCCTGTTACATAAAGACAATTTGAATTGAGTCCACTCTACAAAGGAGAAACTGAATTTGTACCATAAGTCAGTGGTGAAATCAAGCCTCCTGGCATCAGTTACAGACTATGGTGACTAAAAAAGAGAGCACAGAAGCAGAATTTCAGTATATGATCTGAGGTCCTTTTACTTGAACATTTACATTTCCTTACTGACTGATTACTATGAAGCTATTGGAACTCTTTCTGCAATTCAAGTTTCTTCCATGGAATACAAAAGACAAGTAACCTAAGGAAACATGCAAGTAATTGCATAATAAACATTTAAAACATGCTAAAGTTTTTCATGATCGACAATCCAAATCATAATAATGAAATACCAATTCCACCTATCATATTGCCCCAAATTAAAAGATTTGTTAAATCTAATATCAGTATGCATGCAGGGAAAGAGTCACCCCCATACATATGTTGTGAGAATATTATATAAGACCACACTTTTAGAGGGTAATAATAATCCAAATTTAAAAGATTCATGTCCTTTTAGTTAGCAATTTATTTGTAGAAATTTATAACTGAAAAATAGTTGCTGAACTGTTTAAGGATATATGTATATGCATTTATGTTGTGTTTAAACTATATCAGTAATAATTTTATCTATATATTTATATTTATATCAAAGTAACTTGATATAGGAAATGTATAATGTGGAAGACTGGTTAAATTTCACCTAAATATTACATAGTCATTAAAAGTAATGACCATAACCATTTATATACAGCTTTAGAAGAGTAAATGTAGATTGCTAAATATAAAAAGCTAATTATGGAAAATATGTATAAGATAACCTAATTCTTTTTTTTTTTTGTAAATGAAAACTCATATAGTATACTTTGTATTTTTTTAAAGATTTTATTTATTTATTTATTTGACAGACAGAGATCACAAGTAGGCAGAGAGGCAGGCAGAGAGAGAGGGGGAAGCAGGCTCCCTGCTGAGCAGGGAGCCCAATGCGGGGCTCAATCCCAGGACCCTGAGATCATAATCTGAGCCGAAGACAGAGGCTTAACCCACTGAGTCACCCAAGTGCCCCTATACTTTGTATTTTTAAAGTATCTACCACACAAGAGTAAAAATCTGTGAGAGAGTGGTGAAGATCTGCTTGGATGAAAGAGAAAAAAGCAATCCAGCTGTTAATCAGGAGGGGTAGAAGAACAGAAGCACATATAGTCAGCTACCAAGTTACCAGAAAACAATCTTTCTTCCAAAGTCATGCAGGAGGAAACTGCCTCTGAGACACTCTGAATGACAGCTTCGTTCCACTAATACACCTGGCATTCTTTACTTCCGCCATTTGCTATTGGGGATGCCCAATGCTATACCCATCCCACCTCTGACAGCTTCCAACCCCTAATAAATCCCACTATTTTACTCCCATCTCAGAAGTCTCAACAAGTCCAGAACTGAACCCATCTTCCAGTAGGTCCCTAACAGAACGCCTCAGTGAGAGCCCAAACCACATACTTGATGCTTCCCTCCTCTGGCTTGTCAAGAACCATCCCATGGTTTCTCTGGAGCACTTGCTTTTTTTTTTTTTTTTTTTTTTTTTTTTTAGATTTTATTCATTTATTTGACAGAGAGAGAGAGAGATCACAAGTAGGCAGAGAGGCAGGCAGGGAGACAGGGAAGCAGCCTCCCTGCTAAGCAGAAAGCCCGATGTGGGGCTTGATCCCAGGACCCTGAGATCATGACCTGAGCTGAAGGCAGAGGCTCAACCCACTGAGCCATCTGGGTGCCCCTGGAGCACTTGCTCTTGATTCTCTGAGTCAAGAAATTAAATTTTGTCAGGCTACAAATTTATCCCCATTGTTTTTTGACAACTTAATGAAGTTTTAACAACAACATAAGTACATATGCATATAGAGAGGTATATGTATGTATATGTCTACCTACTCCTCTATTATCTCACTAGGTAAAACAAAAGCTTCTGGAAGGCACATGGCACATTTAAGCAGCTGTTACTCTGAAGTATATAGAAGATGGTTGAAGAGAGCTTTTTTGGTTGTTTAACATTTTCTTACTATAATGTTTACAATGGATCTGGTTTTTTTCTTTCTTTTTTTTTTTTTTTTTTGTTTCTTAACAGGGCAAATTAATGAATAAAAACATCATTTTACCCCAGGCAATTCCTTGTGTTTCTTGAAGCACATACACACTTATACCCACACCTACACATGAACACACATACACATACACACCCCTTCCGCGAAAGCTGAGTGTCTTGAGTATAGATAAAGAAACTATAAATATAGGCATTTATTACTTCAATTGTTTTAAAAAATTCATATCTGTACTTTAACTTTAATCTGAAATGTATTTTTCTCAAAGAAAAACTATTAAAATAAGAAATAGCAGATTACATATATATAATATGATATATTTTATTTATATATATATAGCTTTATATGTTATATGATATACTTTTATTGTTTGATAAATATTTTTCTACACCTATTCCCATATCTAAATATAATAATTGTCTGCTTAAAATAAACAGGGAACAAGAATCAGAATAAAGGTTTACTTGACCAGGGTTTGATTAAACTGCTCTCAAGGTGTGGTTCTTCTACACATTGCTGGTGACAAAGAACGTGTGGATTAGAAAGGAAACCAAGGAGTGAAGACGCAATGGGCCATAGTTTGTCTTAATTACCTGCCTTTGCTATTCCTTTTTCTCTAAAAGGGAAAACAGATGGAAAAGTAATTAATGCATACACTAATTAGTCATCTCATTTGCCAATTGTACATGATAAATAAAACAGATTGCAAGAAATACTCAGCAGGTTGAAGTAAGGTGAGGCCAGTAGGATGAGATAAAGAGATATTTACGGTTGGGTAGGCATAAAACAAATTATGCATTTCCTTATATATCATTTTAACAGGGAGGTAACCATAAAGGCAAATCTTAGGTTTGTCTTTTTTTTTTTTTTAAGGTAAGAATGTGACTAAAGGCATTTTATGCTTTGTCAACAAGTATTTTGGCAATGCGTTTGATTTAATGCAAATAATTATTATGCATAAATCCAATTTTTGAAGGACACATCTGATCTACCAATGTAATAACAGATACTGACTTTTTATAGAATGACAGATAAATTTTCAACACTAATAGTCAGTATAAAAATAGAATTTTTTGAGTTGTATCTTCTCTTTGGAACCTTTTAGTCTGCATTAATTTTCATCAGAAAAATATTTATGCATGAGTCTTGTATATATGACAGTGTGCTAATGCTGTGAATGGGATTTCCATATACTTTTTTGAAAAGTTGCAGAAACTGAAAGAAATTAGAATCAAAGTGTAGGTTAAATTTCATCTGTCCGCAAGCCACCTTTTCATTGTTGATTGAAGAATTGAGCTGTTGGGCTCTTCTTCATAGTTAAGTGAGAAAAATTTAGAAGCATGTGGGGGGAAAAAAAAAAGTCATGATAATGGGCAATTAGGAGATGCCAGTTTCCACAAGGTAAGAACAAGTAAATGAGTATTGAAGAGACAGAGAAGATTTCAGACATTTTTCAGTCTTCCATCTCACTTCTTATTTCAGGGATTCCTAGCAACATTAAATCAGTTGCCTGAAGATTTAATAGTGAAGATGGAGATATAATACACTGATTTTCAGGCAGTCACTTTTCCATTAACAAAGGATATCACTAATAGTGGGAAAGAGGATATAGAGGATGGACAGAGATATTCTTTCAGTTAAATAAATGTGAGTCAATTTCTTTCTCTTATGTTTCATTAAGTTCAACTTATTTCCCTCTATCTCACTCTCCCTTCTTTCTGTTCTCCCTCTCATCATTCTGCTTTCTTTCCTTTCTTACTCTATCCTTGTGTTCTTCCTTCTTTCTCTCCATACCTTTCTCTCTTTCTTCTTTCCTTTCTTTAATATATCTTTTGCTCCTACTCCCTATTGCCAGTACAGTAATATCAGAATGAGAAGATGAATCAGGAAGAACATGTTGTGATATTTTCAGCTATGCATAGAGCAAACTCTTCTACAATTCCCACAGAACCACTTGGCGATATATTTTGAGAAAATTTAGACCAGAGCAATAGAGTAAAGTTATTTTTCAACAGCAATGGAAAGGTCGCTACCGAAATATTGTTGGGAAGAAATATTCATTACATGGGACTCTTTGGTACATTGCAGGATGCCTAGTATCCTTGGGTCTGACCCCAAATGCCAATGATACCCTCAAGCCCCGTGACAACATTAAAAGCCCCACACATTTTAAAACACCAAATAGTAGAGTGACTGTATGCCTTATTGAGACTCACTTTTTCTTCAGAAATAAAGGTCTTGATTTGAATTCAGGTTGTATCACCTAATGGCCATTAAAAAACAAACATACAGAAAGACAAATAACCTTTTTATTCTACCATAAAAAGACAGCTCAACTTCTTTATGGTTTTTTTTTTTTTCCTCAAAGATTTTATTTATTTACTTGCCTGAGAAAGAGAGAGAGAGAGAGAGAGAGAGAGAGAGAGAGAGAGCAAGCAAAGGGGAAGATAGAGGGAGAAGCAACTTCCCCTTCAAGCAAGGAGCCCAATGCAGACTCAATCCCAGGACTTTGGGATTCTGACCTGAGATAAAGGCAGGCACTTAACTAAATGAGGCACTCAGGCATCCCTTCTTTATGATTCTTATGAAGTCCAGTGTGACATGTTTGTGAAAACATTCTTTTCTAATTTCCAAAGGTCATACAAATATGAGATGTAATTCTCATTTTACCTGAACTTTAAATATAACCTTACATTGTTGTTGCCTATTTTTTTTTCAATAACCGAAGTGATACTAAACAAAGAGTGATCTCCAGTTTCCTTCTAAGGAACGACACAAGGAGTCCAGCATGCTGTGTAGAAGCAGCTCACTTCTATGGCTTCCAAATGCATTCTTCAGAGTCCAGAGCCCAGCTTCCCACTGAAACGTAGGCAGAAGTTGGATTAGACATCTAAGCCCCACTCTTCTCAGCTCTACTTGAAACCAAGCAGTTCTGCTACTAACTTTTTTTTTCATAATGGACTTTTCTTATCTTTGAACATAAGGTTTTATAGCTTAAAAAGTTCTCACAAATATATTTATGGAGCCCGTATTTCATATTTTTTTCTGATTATAGTGCAACCTAATTATAAAAAGAAATGGGGATATAATTTTGTTCTTCATATGTAGGAAAATCCTCCATAACCCTGAGTCTAAAAATAACCACTGTTGAAATTTGGCCTCTATTCTTCCGGGGCTTCTCACTTGGATATGTGCTCATATAAAAGAGATTGCACTCTGTGTACTTCATAATGTAAAGCGTGTATCTTACCATATCCGTGCAGAGTCTATGTCATCCATTTTTATAATTTAATAGTACATAATTTTCTAACTTTTCTTTCTTTGCAGCTATTTTATTTACATTCAGTACCTCATAGCACATATAATTTGCATAAAGACATGTTGTTGAGGGAATAAAAAGACAAAGAAGCAGTCCTTGTGAATCATCTACTTTGGGTAAAGAGAAATGCTTATGTATCAAAAATTAATAAAAAGACAGCTATTCATAAGTTTATTTTTATTCATAATAGGAAACTACATGCATAAGACAGTTTATATTTTCAGAGTGACTTCATATGTATGATCTGTTTCCATTTCCAAACCTACCCTGGGTGGTTTGTGGAATAGATGTTGCTGCATCATTTTACAATGAGTGAAAAGCTGAGATCGTGCAAGAAGTTGGAAGTGGCATACATGGAACCATACCACAGATGTTTAAACTACTTTGAATATCTAATATTATACCAGTGGAATCACTAGAATATCTCTATTAGAAAAAAACATTGTTTTGTTTTGATATTAAGGACTGATAACAAACACCCAGAAATTAAAAATTTTAAAGTCCCACATATGATCAAAGTCCATTAATTTTTTCCAAAATTACTATTTTCCAAAATAGCAGGAAAAGTTTCAAACCTATCTATATACACACCATATTTAGAGTACACAATTCAGAGGGATAGCTCAACTTAACTTAAACAATAATAGTGCAGCTAACAATAATAATGCAGCATAATCTTCATTGTGTGCCTAAGAATGGATCAGTCAGGGCCACCTGGGTGGCTCAGTTAGTTAAGCATCTGAATCTTGGTTTTGGCTCAGATCATGTTCTCAGGGTTAGGCTCCAGAACCTGCTTCAGATGCTTTTTCTCCCTCTAATCTCTCTCTCTTTAAAAAAAAAGGGGGGGGGGCGTCAATCTAATATACCAAACACTCATATATATTATCTGTTTTGACCCTTACAACAAACATGAGAGAGTCAGTATTATTTTCTCTATTTTCTAGATGAGGATACTGAAGTTCAGAAAGATGACATTTGCCCCAGGTCATCTCCTTAACAAAGACATGTCAGTCTAATTCTACACTCATGGAATTAACTACTATTCTAATGTGTTACTCAATAACATTACTGTAAATTATTAGTATATTTTATTCTATAATAGAGTTCTTCATCTAGATTGTAAGGAAAATCTTAGAATGAGATTCTAGTGTAGTGATCTTCCATTTTCATTGGAGCATAACAGAGATAAAGAAGCAAAGTAACAACAACAAAGAAACATCTCAATGATTAAAAAAAATAAATATTTTATCAATGCAGTCACAAAAGTTTATTTTCTGCTAACTACCTTAGTAATGTAAGCATTGCTCTAATGGGAATCCTGTCCTTAGGAGCTATATTCCCACACGTGATGAAGCTCTAACAGGTGTGGTCACTGACCATCAGGGCTCTCTTCATGTGAGTGTGTCCCAGGTTATCACACTTCTGGACCAGGAGGCTGATATCTATGTCTTAGGGTTCTGTGGAGATTTTTGTGTTTGTAATGGGCTGTGCCATTTCAGAGAGCAGTTACTGTACATGGACTGGGATAAAGACATTATTTGGTTTTTATTTTTATTATTTTATTTTTATTATTCAAGAAACATCAGTCTTGAATCCATCTTTTTCATTTTTATTTCTTTAAACCTCATTCCATTTTCCTCATTTTCTTTTATGTTGTTCTGTGCATTTTGCTGTTGGAAAGTTGGCTGAGAGACAGCCAAGTTTAGCATTATGTGAAGCTTCTTATTTGGTAGAGGTCAGAAAAAAAAACAGACATTTTTCTCGCATTTTTCATGAGTGGACTGTAGGACTTTCTAGGGAATATTTCTTGAAAGGCCAAACCAGATGTTGTAAAATGTCTTCTACCCAGTGCTAAAACCTTTTCTGCTAAAACCTCTTAAACTTTAATAGCAGAAATATATCATATTAACGCCCAGACTGCTACATTAAAGTAACATTAATGCTCTTGAGTTACACCCTCCATGATCTAGTAAATTCTGCAAAGGAGCTTCCACTCTTGGTTTTGAGCATCAACATGCAGTAGTTAAGGTTTACAAAGGTGGATATTCAACACAGGAAATAATTTATAGTCACCAATAGGCACTGACAGCTTGGGTCCAACAAGGTTATACATTATATATTTCAACAATTGTCAGGAATATTTATTGAGAACCCATTGTGTGTGGATTGGTGGACTTCATGGTCTGTGGGGGCACACAAAATGAAATAGATGGCAGCGACCTTTACCCTCAACAAACTTAAGGGTTTTTAGAAAGAATCCATAAATCTAGTTAAAGATTATATTAAATGACTTTTGACATTTTTTCCCAACTCTAAGCTTCTAATAGTCTTTTATAGTGTCCTCCTTATATATATTTCAATTTAATTCCACTTGACCAAAAAAGAAAAAAAGCAAAGAAAAGATTTGAGGTGGTTTATCACAAGGACTCATTTATTTAGTCTAGGAGACTTCAAAATAAACGGGTAATTGTAACAGGAAGTTGAGACAAGATGGTTACTTAAATCAAGCTTTAAATTATGCTTACGTTTATTTATGGGAGTGATACCTGAAAGTCTTAGCATTCTAAACTGGGGTGGGAAGAAGAAAAAGAAATAAAGCAGCTTTCTGAGACTTTCCCAGCAAAGACCAACCAGATTGCTGTTTCAAGAAAGAGAACTCAGCATTCCATTCCATTCCGTGCAATGCAATTCTGACTTAAATCAGGGCAAAAACATTTTCTACAGTTAAAAAAATACTTCTATAAACTCCATGATAGAGGAGAGAGAAATTAGAAGCATGACGATTTATATACTCTTGTGACTTTATTATCTCCTTACTTGTGGTGCAAGTGATTGGAAGTTGGATGGCTAGAATGTCTTAAAGCTGTGTTTGCTTAGAAAGCACACTGCTCTACCTCAGTAATTTGTTAGAGATTGATATGCTGATCAAGATTTATAAAGATGCATCCTTCAGTCTTTGCAAGATATTGATAAAACAAACATTTTCCATATTGAGGAGGATCATCAGGATTGTTTTTGGAAGGCTGGCTTTGTAAGGCAGAGAAGTAGATGCTGGTGGTTGAGGAGAATGCCAATCTATGCCTTCCCCCGAACCCCTCTTGTGACACCATCCCCATTTAAATCATCCTCCTGTCAGAGAAAGAGAAGTCTTTCAGTTCTTCAGTGTAGACACTTTCTTGGCATTGGATTCTAGACATAATTTATAGGTGGGCATTAAATTAAGGCATTTTGAGGGACATAATAGAAAATACCTTTAACAGGGATTTTGCTGAGGCTATAAATGCACTTTTTGTAGTGTTGCACGCTCTCTCTCTCTTCTCTTTCCTTTTTTTTTTTTTAAGTGAGCTTCAAAAACTGTTAGTTAAGACATCAAATTGTAGTTCAACTAAACAATATCTGTATATCCTTTTAAGTTGGAAAGAGAGTTCAGAAAATCCAAAGAAATGAATTCTTAAGTCTGATAATACTGTCTGGGGAAGTAATTATTGGGTCAACATCTAGTTTTTTATTTTGTTTTGTTTTTTTAATTAGAGGGAGAAGGAAGGACAAACCAGACTTTTTGAGCACAGTTAGGTCTGTTGGGTGATGGGCCAAGTGTTTTTAAATCCATCTTCTCATTTTATCTTATTTTGTCCATATAGTATTCTTAGAAGAAAGTTTTTCTCTTTCATCTTTTTAGATATTTTGCAGGTTCATAGGGGCTAAGTGACTTGCCCTTGATGAGATCATGTCATGAATATTACCCTGTATCAGAGTGTGATTCCAAACCTGCAGGACTTTAAAAGCCAGACACCTTCTGCTTCTGAGCAGCTCATCTCGATGGCCAAAATTGTCCCCTTTCAGATATCCTGAGACATCTACTTATTTAGTCCCTCATTATAGATTTTAAGTCCTTTTGAAAATAGACTGTCTCTTGTTGTCATGTTCTTGTCTGCTGTAATTTTTACCCCAAGGAATATATAATAGTATATATTTCTAACCCAATGCATATATAATATAATGCAGCCTCTGTCCACTTGGTGTCTTTTCCTCTCCCCTAATTTAAGAAAATCCAGATGTGATTTTTTCTAAGGAAGACTTGTTAACATTTATTTGTTGAAAACAATTGTAGAGAAACTGTACAGGAACAATTATAAATCAATGTGTCAACCAGTTTAAATTTAAAGTAGTTAGAACAAGTCACTTTAGTGCTGAAGGAAGGGCTTCATGAAATAAATACATTTCATGCCAGGTTTTGAATGAGAGGATGAAAATGGATTGCCAGAGGATGTGGGAATTAAATCTGATGACTTCAGAGTCAGCCCTGAAGTGATGGAAGGACTGATTCCTGTTTTTAAAAAAGACAAGATCAGCTACAAGTTTGCTTTGACAATCAGGAGATATCAGACCATTAGTGATGATGGTATCAGTAGTTACAATTTACTGAATATCCCCTATGTATCAGACGCTATGGGATGCCCTTGGCAACCCAGTTTTTACGTATCCTTCAAAACAACCCAAGAGGTTAATTTTTTTATTCTCATTTTACAAATGACAAAATTTAGGAATAGAATCTACATTTTTCCATCCAGGGTTCAGCAATTACTAAATGATAGAGGCAGGATTTTTTTTTTTTTCCTTTCCTTTCCTTCTCTTCCCTTCCCCTTCCTTCCTTCCTCCCTCCCTCCCTCCCTCCCTCCCTTCCTTTCTTTCTTTCTTCCTTTTTAATTTGAGTATAGTTGACATGCACTGTTACATTAGTTTCAGGAGCACAACATGGTGATTTGTCTTCTCTGTACACGTTATTCACAATACAAGTATAGCTACTATCTGTCACCATAAAACACTATTACAATACCATTGACTCTATACCCTATGCTTTGCCTTTTATTCCCATGACTTATTCAGTCCATAACTGGAATTTCTCTGTCTCCTTCACCCATCTCTCCATCATCTCACTGCCTTCCCCTCTGATAACCCTGAATTTGTTCTCTGCATTTATAGGACTAAATCTCCTTTTGGTTTATTATTTTTTAAAATTCCACATATAAGTGAAATTATATTGTATTTTTCTTTCTCAGTCTGACTTATGTCACTAATGTCATTTAGCACAATACCTTCTAGATCCACCCATGTTGTATCAAATGGCAGGGTCCTATCCTTTTTTATAGCTGCATAATGTTCCAGTGGTGTGTGTGTGTGTGTGTGTGTGTGTGTGTGTGTGTGTACACATCGTCCTTATTTGTTCAGGTATCAATGGGCACTTAGGCAAGTTGCTTCCATATTAGAGGCAGGATTTAAAAGTAGGTCTCTTTGACTTCAAAATAAAATCTCTTACCTTGGAAAACAAAGTCATGTTGTGAGTGAGATGCCCTGGACTCTGTCGTACCGTCTGGATTTGGATTTCAGTCCACTCTTGTAAGTTTATGACCTTCCTCCTCTAGAAGCTTCTGTTTTCTTATTTTATAAATTTGGGCTGTTGGGAATATTAAAATGAGTCAATATGTCTCATACACTGCATGACACAAAGTATGCCATCAATAAATACTACTTATTTTGATGGTTATGAAGTTTATGAAGATGATGAATTTATGAGCTATATATTGATACTCATATCCCCGTTATCTTGGGCAAAGTGAAAAGGGTCAAACATACAGGGCTACACTGAGTTTATGTTAGTAGATGTTTGCTAAAGGAGTATTGAGAAGGTGTAAGGAAGTTATTAGTCTTATTTGCATTGTATTCTCATTTTTCTAGACAGTCATGCCCATAGTTTGTGAACCTGTCCATATCCCCATTTTGTGTAGAAGTCTCATGGATGCTGTTATTTATGTTTTTTTAATTTTTTAAATTTTTATATAAACATATAATGTAACCCCACCACCCTCTCCCAACACCCCTTCCCCCACCCCCCTCAGTTTGTTTTATGACATTAAGAGTTTCTTTTGGTTTGTCTCCCTCCCAATCCCATCTTGTTTCATTTATTCTTTTCCTACCTCCTTAACCCCCACCCCCGTTGCATCTCCACTTCCTCATATCAGGGAGATCATATGATAGTTGTCTTTCTCCGATTGACTTATTTCAATAAGCTGTTATTTATATTTTGAAGGAAACTTTCTAGGTGTTGTGTGATTAGAATAATTGCAATAGTGCCTCACCTTGGTTAGGAACATAGATGCTTACTAAATTTCTACAAGAAAAAAATGAGGAAATGGTTCACTGGGCTTTATGGAGAAACTCTTCCTTTAGATATTTAGTAGGGAAATGGAGAGTAGTTTGGGGTAGATGAGATATAGAGGAAAGAAGAATTATTTATTAAATCCTTTCAGAAAATTCAGTTGACAGATCTGTTTGGAAGAATTTTGTTTTTATTCCCTCTTGAACATTGTTAATACGTTTTCTTATCCTTATGTAAGGTCATTAAAACCATCAGCTTCATGATTTCTCTCAGGAGAACACCTTGAATTTTGTTTTGAGAATAAGAACAATTAAAAAAGTTTAAGGCAAAATCAAAACAATGTTGCCAAATGAACATATATTTGAGATTAAACAGTCCCTATTTTAAGTGCTAAAGGGATTTGGGAAGGACCCCATAGACTGACCCTTGACTGATTGTAGTGCTAACAGGAGAACTCTTATAAAGTAGATAACAAATAGCCATTTGCTGGAAATGAGGACAGTTTTTCAGTATGTATGTTGCTCCCAGTGCCATTCCCTATTTCCCTGAAGAATTCTCCAGATGTCTAAATGCTGTGTAAACTGGCTTAATGCCAAGTTTGCTGGACAAACCTGTTTTTTCATCTTCCTTCCCCCCCTTCCTCTGTTCTGTCTCTCTCCCTCCCTCTCTCTGTCTCACATTTTACCCAGCCTCCCTCCTCCCACAACCATCTCTCCTTCCTTCGCTTTTTCAATAATAAATATGAGGCCTTACTTGGTCCATAGCATAGTGATAAATTTTGGACAAAGGTCAGTGTCAGCTAGCCCTGTTCCCAATGGCCTTATTGCCTAGACAGGAAAAGAACAATTCGGTAAGTAGGTAGAAGGGGAATATCAAAGTAAAGTCCTGAAAGAAATTAAACTAAAGGCAAATGGCATTCCAGGGAGAGGCAAGAGACAAGACAAATCAGCGTTCATGATGACAAAAATCCAAGACAGTTTGCCATAAGAATATGCCTTAAGCAAAACTGTTATTGCTTCACATTCTGTTTTCTCTTTTTCCCTGCAGTCATAGAGCGACCAAAGTGGTATTAAATATGCTTGTAGCATGTTTTCCTTTTTTGACCTCTGTACTCATTGTATATGACCTTTCCATAACTTTTGACATCCATGATCACTGTCTCTACCTCTAAATACTTCCACTATTGAATTGCAGGACAACACACTCTCCTTTTTCCACTCTATTTCACTCTTTCTCAATTTCTTTTGCTGGGTCATTCTTATCCCTCTTACATTTCACAGTTTTAAAACCCCACAGCTAATTCTCCAGACCTCTTTTCTATCTACTTTCTATAGCTACTACGTCATCTTGGTGGTTTTATTCAGTTTCAAGGCTAAAGATAGTACTCTGATAGATCTAGTCCAGACTTCTTATCTAAAATCCCTTGTTTCTGTTTTATTTTTCCTCCAAATACTTAATGCTTTCTAATACACCATAGAGAAATTATTTTGCTTATTTTCTATCTCCTTCTGCTTACATATAAGCTTTTTACAGGAACAGTGCTTTTCTTACTTAACTATTCTTCCCAGGGGTTGGAATAATGCCTATTCAGAGCAGGCACTCCATAATTATTTTCTTTTGTCTTGGGGCTGCCTGGGAAGAGTCAGAACTCTTCAGGACGCACAGATATTCCATCAGAGTTTTACAAGTCCAAGAGTTGAGTAAGATCAACCACTTTAAAAGGGCAATCAGTGTAATTCCTATTCACAATGGCCACAAAATCCACTATAAAGTTGAAAGTCAGGAACTTTCATTTTTAGATTTTGTTTTAGATGACTCTATTTTCTAACATACACTTGCTTTTGAGGAGGTCTCCCTGTGATTTTACCAGCATTTGTTAGATTTCAGAAACTGGCCCTCCATTTCCTTTTTGAACATTCATTTATTTCACATTTGGGAGGTACCATATGCTTCATCCACAATAACATTCTAGAATGTGAACTAAGGCAGCAGATGTGTACGCACTTCACAGTGGCAAAACTTTATTATTTTTTAAGTTCTTTATGATGTTTGGCTACTGTCATTGTATATGATATACAAGGTGGCAATTTATATAGAGAATTGAGATGGTATGTGTGAACATGAGTGACACACACTTCATTTAATCCAGAATTCTTCACCTTACTTTTGCTTTAAGAAGTTCTATTAACCAGGGTGTAACTCATTTGTGTGCACAGTGAATAGAGCAGCCCTTATCCACCAGTTCATAATTTAGCCAGAGGGACTCCAGATTGACTCTCAGCTGGCAGCCACACAGAACAGAATAGCTCCATAGGGCCAGATGTGAGCATTGTGCTGGTTTTCCTGCTTGTTTTTCTTTCTTCTTTCCTTTCCTTTTTGTAAGTATTATTATCATGAGCCATCCACCTGAAACCCAGAGAGAACTAGCAACTCGTTCTTTATTCAGCAATGAAAAAGTCACAAGACTTGGTTAAGCGGTTCAAATAATCACACTCAGAATCCAGGGGTTTAAACTGCCACCTGAGTATCCCTCCCCACCCATTACCAAAAGAAACAGCAAGGCAAGCCAATAACAAACAAAAAAACTTGAAGAATAAAGAGGTACCATATGCCCTTGTAGTGTTTCACTGCTTTGCTTTTTAACAGCAAGCCTATAACCCCTTATAATATTTTCTATACTCTTTTCTTGGAAGAAAATTATTTTTAATGTTGCATGTTAAAAATGATTATAAATGTACTCTATTATAGCTAAGTTTTAGAACTACATTTTATACTAGCTATTACAGAATCATCTATTTGTAAATAATGGTTAAAAAAGCAAATTCTTAAATAATCCTCATTGCAAAACTGGAAAGTAATTGCCACATGATAACTAGTTAAGTGGAAATGAAGTAAATAAGGATAGGGGAATAATTGCTGCCTTTGGGTTATTTCATGCCTGTAACTCACTGTGAGACTGAAAACTTTCTCTCTAAATGCTTTTTTTAAAGTGTTATCGTATTGTAAAGTGTGTCTTCTGAAATAGTTAATAGCATAACTTCACATGCAAAATCTTTCATTCCACTCTCTTGTCTACGCATTTCAGTGGGAATCTATAAAACATTCCTGTTCTACCAAATGTAATTATGCATCCAGTTGTGATTTATTTATTATTGCTATTTTATGCTATCTCAGACATGTGAAATTTGAAACAAGCACTTCATTCTTAAAAGAAAGTCTGCAAGCCTTTGGCTCACTTTTCAAGTTCACTTTGGGGCTATTCCATCCAATACTTGTTCAGAGTCTCGTGTGTTACTTTCATGATCTGACTTCCATTCCCTTGTAGAAACAAATACACAAAAACAAGTAAACATCATGGGGAGTAACACAACTACCTCTGTCAATTGTAATCTAGAGGCAAAGGAATGAGAAACTTTCAAGAACAAAATGTCTTACATCCGGTTCCTACTCAAGGAGATTTCTTAGCAGAGTCATACCTTTTTTGGTGTTGGCTCTGACAGGAGATCTTATCCCTCACCTTCACCTCCCAGGGTGGAGTTTATCACATTTATTGCCTTGCTAAATGTTTTCTTTCTAGATCATACAGCTCCTAGTTCAATGTCATATACTATTATAAATATTGAACTTGGCTTTCCAGCCTCACACAGTCATATTCTGTCTACCTCTCTTGGTGGCCAGGTCTAGGGGAAAAGTAGAGCTTGAATACATGGTTTCTGCTTTATTCAGACCTTGTCTTTTACTTTTTATTTTTTAAAAATATTTTATTTATTTATTTGACAAAGATCACAAGTAGGCAGAAAGGCAGGCAGAGAGGGGGAAGCAGACTCCCCGCTGAGCAGAGAGCCTGATATGGGGCTCAATCCCAGGACCCTGAGATCATGACCTGAGCCGAAGGCAGAGGATTAATCCACTGAGCCACCCAGGCGCCCTCAGACCTTGTCTTTTAGATAACTTCATTTCAACAAGTTCTTCAGGAAAACAAAAATGAAATACTACTTACTACACTGAACATACATATTGATGCAGGATACATTATAATATCAGAAAATTTAAAATTGAAAATAAAGGAACATAGTAATTATTGTTGATAAACTGATTATTTGTGTAATTTGGAGAGCTGATGGAAAAGTTTTATTTTTTTCTCCCCTTTTCTCCTTCTTTTATTCTCTGACTCTATGAATCATGTCTTCCTTTACAGTAACTGAAGTCCAGTCACTAGGGAGGCCTACAGCTATTTAGAAAGCAAAACTTGGATAAAGCTTACTCATTCCAATGTTTGTATTTTGTTAAAAAAAAAAAAGAAAGAAGAAGAAAAAAAAAAGAAAATTTAAAGATTTGTTGCTGTCCCTCAAACACAATTCTCAGACACTAAAAAATCATTCATGATGAAAATAAAAAGAAGAAGATAAAATGAACTCTCAGAATTTGAGGTGAAGGCTATCCACCTTAGAATTTACAGACCGGAGCATACCTTGAGAAGAGACATTTTTATGGCCTTTGAGATTTATGATCTACTGGTACATTGAAAATAATTGGCCGTGAGAATTCACAGGAAGCTACTTGTATAGCACCCACTGGGTGAGCTCATTTTATTTAAGCCATAAATTTCATTGAAAAAAATTACTGAAAGCTGATGAAAAGCCTCAACTTCTGGAAAAAAAAAAAGCAAAACCAAATAACACAAAATTCTCCTAGAAAAATCTGATGATCGCAGAGAAAGGTAATGCAATTTTTTCAGAATCACATAGACAAATGTCTTTAAGCAAGTGCCAAGAAATGGACATTGAAGACATATTCTTGTTCAAAGCCAATGTTCAAGCCCAGGAAATTGCAACAGAAAAATACAAGGACTCTCTAGAGAAAGAGGTTAATGTGTAGTTTCTTAAAGTGAATTTTGAAGTTCTTTGAAATAAATGGCATAACTTCTAGGAAAAAACATATCTACCTGTGCAGACCACACTTGCTGTAACTCACCACTACATTTATAAAGTATTCTATCACCACATAATTTATTGTTACTTGACTTTATTTCATGATAGGTACAGGTATAAATACAGATATGCATATAGATGTATATATAAAGATAAAGTTACAGAAGTTGGTCTGTAAAACCTTTCTTTGTTCCTCAGGATCACAGCATATCCAAATTTCCCACATCATAAGGGTGAATAATCCCCTGAGGATAATTTAGCCATGAATTAAATATTGCTCTTCTAAAACCTTGGTGATGAATGACAATGTATTTTATTCAGCACAATAAATGTTTCTAGCCATAGCTGGAAAAAAAATAAATTGATTCATCCTTATAGGTGCAAACATGAAAAAAAAAAAGAAGGAAAAGAAGAAGAAGACTGGCTCTACCTTACTCTGGTCAAAATCTGAACCTGGTGTCAGCAATGATTCCTTCTGTAAAGAATGCTGACTCCCAGGCATAGGCATTCTGCTTTAACCAAATTTATTGTTTTTAGGCTGTTCAAGGTTGGAAAAGGAATTTCCAGGAACATGTTCATTTCTTCATTTCTCCCTGCACTCTGGAAAGCATATTAATTTACTGCCTCAGATAGTGGAGAGAATCAGATTCATTTTCTAGTTCTCCTCAGCCTGGTTGCATGAAACGTACATTAAGTGTTGCATTCATAGCAGCAAATTACATGCTGATGGAAATTTCTAATCATACCTACCACATTTTGTTTTTGCAAGTTTAGTCACCATTAAGATAGAATCAAGCTCAACTAATATTTATTTGTAACTAATGTAGTTTTCGGTTTTTATTTTTGAATCATGAGTAGGTTTCCTCTACTTTAGAAATCTAGTTCTATTCTAATCAAGGAGAAGTTTTAATGACTTTTCTTAAAGATAGCAAGGAGGGAAAACAGAGTTGAGAGTTTGTTTGTTTAATTATTTTGCCTGCAAAACAATCTCTAAGCCTGCCTAATGGCAAGTCCTTGTAAGCACTGAGGAAGAAATGGGGGTAAAAAACCACAGAAGTAAGTTTAGCATCACATTAAAAGAAAACCAGTTACACTGATGAAACCTTTAGGCAGGAACACTGAAGGAGAACACAAATTTTTTATGCAGATGTGTTTTCCTTTATAAAGTCTTGTGTGTCTCAGCTGTGAATACTTATCCTTAGGAAGAGTTTGCAGAGTTCAAGCAACGTAGGGCACAGACCTGATGTTCCCAAATGGCATATCTCTCCAATTTTCTATCTGGATCCACTGACATTGGCATTTCTTCCAGTCAATCAACTGAAGTGTCTATCGAGGTGAAACCATGAAGCACTTTGTTGTTGTTGTTGTTGTTGTTAAATAGCAAAATAACCAGAATGTATGCATTCAAGTGAGAGCTTTGCTTCAAAGTAGTTGTTTTGCAAAGTTCTAACTTTCTCCAGCAGTAGAGTTATCTTTGCAACTTCTCAGGGGTAAGGTGTGGACACTATTAGGGGAGTATCAGCTTGATACCGGAATTAAGCAACATTCAAAAAGTGGAGATATTTGCAGTTCCTGGAGTTAATTGGCTGATATTGAAGGTGTTTATAATCACTCATGTAAAAACATACATTTCAATAGACTTCTTGTTTCTTTGTTTTCAATAGGCTTAATGTTTTAATGGAAAAAAAATAATCAGGATTTAAAGTTAGAAAATCTGAGGAGAGGGATGCCTGGGTGGCTCAGTGGGTTAAGTCTCTGCCTTCGGCTCAGATCAAGATCACAGGGTCCTGGGATCAAGCCCTGCATTGTGCTTTCTGCTGGGCAGGGGGCCTGCTTCCCCCTCTCTCTCTCTGCCTGCCTCTCTGCCTACTTGTGATCTCTCAAATAAATAAATAAAATCTTTAAAAGAAAAAAAAAAAAAGAGAAGAAGATCTGAGGAGAAATGTTTTAGGAAAAGCAGGACCAAAGACAAAGAGGTGTCACAGATAAAATCTTCTGGACTATTTTTGTTATGATTCTTGTATTAGGATATGAGGCTGGAGAAGTGTATTGCCACCACATTATTAAAGGGCTCTTTTTGTAATATTTTCTCACCTATAAAATGAAAGTATCTCTTACCCATTTTGTTGACATAACTTGAGAACTTAAATGAGGAGATGTATGGGTAAGTGCTTTATGAAATGAGAGAAGTGTGGGGCCCATGGGTGGCTCAGTTGGTTAAGTATCTGCCTAGGGCTCCAGGTCATGACCCCAGCTCTTGTTCTCTCTCTCTCTTTCTCTCAAATGAATAAATAAAATCTTGAAAAAAATAAAACGAGAGATGCAAATATTAGGTTGAATACCTCAAAAGTATAAAAACAGTACTCAATAGATTGTGGAACATACGTCCAAACATCCAATGTAGGTGTGTTAAGGTCTGTGACAATGAGGAAGCTTGGGATGGGAGTGAGGGGCAGGGCTGTAGAAAGGGAACAGAGAGAATGGTTTGGCTGGGATGACTATATGTGAGAAGCCTCTGAGGACCACCCTGCTTGTTTATTTCATTGAATATCAATCAGCAGCTTGTGTAGCATGGTGCAGCTCTGTTCTAGAGATTTCCCTAGCAGATACACATAAGCTTTGAAATGCTAATTCCTTCTCCAGTTTATGTCAAAGAATATAATTTCCTGTAAACTTCTAACCGTTTGACTCTCAGTAGGGAAGTGTAACCCTGTGGACACACTAATGGGTGGACTTTGTTCAGAAAAGACCATAGAAACACCATTTCCCCTTTATTGACAGTAGTATTCTGGTCTTTGTTATCAACATTTACATATACATCATCTGAAATAAGTTTAACTTGCTTTCTTCTTTAGGGAATATATATTTGACCCTGACTCTGCTATTTATCAACTATTGAGAGATGGATAAATTGATTGAGCTTTCTATGCCTCAGTTGTTGTGGGGTTATTTGTGGAAAATGAAGGTAATAGTTATTTCTTTCTTAAAGACTGTTCTAATATTTAATCGCAGTAATTCTGTTAAGGTTCTTAGTGTAGTTTCTGGATAATAGCCATCACTCAGAAAAAAAGAATTATCTGTCATTACACATCATGATAATTCTAATAACACTTGCTTTTGGTCTACTGTCAGTGACATATTATGCAAATTCATATGGAACTGGTTCATATGGATGCAATAATAATGAACATGACCTCTTTAATGAAATGATTAATCAAGATGTTCTCAATATTCTATCTTATTGAAGACAAGATTCTATCTGGCCAGAATGAACACCAGGAGATTGTGAAAGTCACCAAAACTATTTTAAAGAGTAGGATTGCTCAGCATATTTTGTGAGTTCCTTATGACTGGCAAGACTTTAGACTTACTGGTCTTCAATTCTCAGCTGACTATTGTGCACTTACATCTGTGTACTCTGAAGACGTGGAAAGGGAACCAGTGGGACTGAGGCACTTTGCCCATATTGCTATAACTTGCTTACCTTTTTTTTATTCAAATAAGGATATACAGAAAGACAATATAAGAAAATACTACCCATAATGTTGGGGAAAGGAAAGTTCTTTCTAAGCAGAACAAAACAACAAAAAGCTTCAAAGAAAAAGTTGACAGGTTTATATACTTCATTATATCTTTTTTTAGCATTTTCTTTTTTTTTTAAGATTTTATGTATTGATTTGACAGACAGAGATCACAAGTAGGCAGAGAGGCAGGCAGAGAGAGAGAGGCAGCAGACTCCCTGCTGAGCAGAGAGCCAGATGGGGGGCTCGATTCCAGGACCCTGAGATCATGACATGAGCCGAAGGCAGAGGCCCAACCCATTGAGCCGCCTAGGTGCCCCATATACTTCATTATATCTTTTTTTTTTTTCAAAAGATTTTATTTATTTATTTGATAGACAGAGATCACAAGTAGGCAGAGAGGCAGAGAGAGAGAGGAGGAAGCAGGCTCCCCGCTGAGCAGAGAGCCCGATGCGAGGCTCGATCCCACAACCCTGGGATCATGACCCGAGCCTTAGGCAGCGGCTTTAACCCGCTGAGCCACCCAGGTGCCCCTACTTCATTATATCTTAATGAGAGATTCAGAAAGACAAAATCCAAATGGCAGACGATGAAAACACACACACACACACACACACACACACACACACACACACACACACA